>PVIC010000391.1:0-127939 GCA_004025085.1 Thryonomys swinderianus
AAAGAAAGAAAGAAAGAAAGAAAGAAAGAAAGAAAGAAAGAAAGAAGGAAAGAAGGAAAGAAAGGAAGGAAGGAAGGAGAAAGGAAGAAAGAAAGAAAGATTTATTAAACATGACCTGAGAAAGAGGCAATGGTTTCATTTTCTCCAATGACAATACTCTATGTCATCCATGGCTTCTTGTATGGTGATTTTTTTTTCCCAGCACCAGGGATCAAAATTGGGTCCTGGTACTTCCAAAGTAGGTGCTATACCATTTTAGCTAAAACTTTGGCCCACATATGGTGATTTCTGTCAAATAAAAATATAATCTGCCCTCACCCACCTCACTCACCAGCTCTGGAACCATGCAGGTTCTGGCTCTTCCTCAAAGTCAAGATGATCATTAAAAGCAAGTGTTTTGAATTAAAGAAATTCTAAGCAACAAGGATCCAGTGGGGGAGGGGGTATTAGGATTCCCAATTTGAAACTTTACTATAAAGCCACTGTGAGAAAAACTGCATGGTACTGGCAAAGTAACAGACCTGAGGATCAGTGGAATAGATTAGAAGATCCAGAAACAAATCCAGAAACACTAAGCCACCTCATCTTTGATAAAAGAGCCAAATATCTTCAGTGGAGGAAAGATAGCCTCTTTAACAAATTGTGCTGGAAAAACTGGGCTTTAACCTGCCAAAGACTAAAGCTAGACCCATCTTTGTCACCATATATAAAACTAAAATAAAAGTGGATTAGAGACTTAAACGTTAAAAGAGAAACACTAAACCTGCTGCAAAACAGGTTAGGTAAAACTCTTGGAGGCATTGGCTTAGGAAAAGACTTTATAAACAAAACCTCTGTAGCACAAGATCTGGCAGAAAAAAAAATCAACAAATGGGATCTTTTTATTAAAAAGCTACTGCACAGCAAAGGAAACCACCAGCAGAGCAAAACAACAACCAACAAATTGGAAAAGAATCTTTCCCAGCTATCTCTCAAAGGGCTACTATCTAGAACATATAAAGAGCTTAAAAACATCAGCTCCCCCCAATTTTAAATTTAAAGACTCAATTAAAAATGGGCAGCTGAAATGAACAAATACTTTTCAGAGGAAGAAGTAAAACCTGCCAAGAAGCATATGAAAAAGTGCTCAACATCACTGGTCATTCGAGGGATGCAGATGAAAACAACACTAAGATTTCATCTCACTCCAAAAAGAATGGCTGCTATCTTGAAATTAGCCAGCAACAAATGCTGGCGAGGCTGTGGAGAAAAAGGAACCCTTCTCCACTGTTGGTGGGAATGTAGACGTACAACCTCTACAGAAATCGGTGTGGAGATTCCTCAAAAAACTAGGATTAGAGGTTCCACCTGACCCTGCTATTGCCCTGCTAGAAATATACACAAAAGAATTAAAAGAATCATATCATAGTGACATATGTGCACCCATGTTCACAGCAACTCAGTTTTGATAGCTAAACCATGGAAACAACCAAAATGCCCATCAAGTGTAGATTGGATAGAAAAAGATGTGGCTTTTCTATAAAATGGAGTATTAATCTGCCTTAAAGAATGATAAGTTTGAGTTACTTATACTCAAATAGATGTACTTTCAAGATATACTCATAAGTGAAATAAATAGGTCACAGATGTGTAAATATCATATCTGTTCTCCAGATGAGAAACTGAAGATGTTAATGAGTTCTAGAATGTATAATGGATATTGTGAAATAGAAAATATTCAAAGGGGAATGTGGAGGTGTGAGTAATGAGGGTAAAGAAAAATGTGATGGTAATAAAAAAGGGAAACAAAACTTATGTATTTAGGTGGTGGGGGTTTATAGGGTGGGTAGGAGAATGGGAAAAAATGAGAGTTAAATCATGTCATATTCTGCTACAAATTCCCAACATTGAGTGTGATCATGATGTGTATATACAATGTATCAATGATAATTTTTTTAAATATGTCATTAACATATTAAATGTATTCTGGAATCTGCAGAATAATATGTATAACATATGCTTATTTTTAATATGTAAAAACTGAAAGCCCTACTATTTGCAGGAGGTATCATTTCTATACCTAGATGTGTGGTGGCAGCAGTAGAGTGGATAATAATTGAAGCAAACTTATTCTTCCTGGGAGAAAGATTCAGATGTTTCAGGTGAGTTCTATGAGCTAGAAGCTAAGGGTTGTCTTTGTCTATCTGTTGTCTTAGTCTATGTTCCACTGCTGTCACAGACTAACAGGCTGAATAATTTATAAACAGAAGATGCTTAGGTTTTTTTCAGTTCTGGAGTTAAATAGTCCAAGGTCAAAGGTCTGCACCTGGTGAGGCCTTCGTTCCATATAACATGGCAGAAAGAGAGAGAGAGAGAGCAACAAGAGAATATATGCCAGACAGGGCTCACTGTTATCATAAGGGCACTCCCACAATAACTAATGGCATTTATCTAATCATGAGGTGGAGCCCTCATGATGCAATCACCCACTCACCTCCCAATATCATCACAGCCCAATTAAATTTCTACAGAAATTTTGAAGAGGACATTCAAATTATAGCATTCTGTCCATGACATGGTCCACACACACACTCATGTCTCCCTACATACAAAATGCATACATTTTGTTATAATGGCCCCAAAAGTCTTAACTAATGCAAGCATCATTCCAAATCCAAAGTCCAGAATCCCCTCTAAATCGCATACGGGTGGGACTCTAGGCATGATTCATCTGAGGCAGATCCCTTCAGGCTTGTGAACCGAAACACGCTCTCTACTTCCAGAATAGAATGGTGGGAGAGATACAGAATAAACATTCCCATTCCAAGGAAAAGAAAATAGGGCTAACGGGTCTCAGGTAAATCCACCAGGAAAATGACATGAAACCTTCGATTCTATCCTCAGACATCCTGGCGTGGAGATTGCCCCCCACCAAGGGCTGTAGCCAGGTGGTTTGCTGGGCTGTGCCCAGGCAGTAGCTCTCACAGATTGGAGCCCAATGCCTTCCATTCTCCTAGGCTGGCACTGCATACTGGTAGCCCCACAATCCTGGGGTCCTGGGGATAACCCCATTCCTGTAGCTCTCCTAGACATTGTACATTTACACAATCTCTAAGAAGTTTCAGACTTTCTCTAATCTCTACGTCCTCACCAGAATTACTCTTAATGCCCCATTTATGGCAATTTAGTCTTTTGCCACCCCATTCTTTTAGATTCTCCAGCTTCTGCCCATTGCTCAGTCCCTAAGCCACCTCTACATTTCAGGATCTTATTGTAGAAACTGCCTTACGTCTCAGTACCAACTTTGTCTTAGGCCATTTTCTGCTGCTTTAATGCAATAATACAGACTGGACAATTTCTAAAGGGAAAAAAAATATATTTCTCAGTTCTGGAGCGTGGGAAAACCAAGATGGAAAAGCCACATCTGACGGAGGCCCTACTGTGACGTGACACGGTGGGGGTGTCACGTGAGATCACACGGTGGCAACAAGTGGCAAGAGAAGACCTGGGAGCACACTGGATAAAAAAGCTGTTCCCAAGATAACCGGCCCTTCTCCACAAGGGTGGAGCCCTCACGACCTAATCACTCCATAATATCCCTGCAGCAATTAAAGTTCATATGAGGGGTTTGTTTTTAGGCTGAGGAGTTATTTAGACCATAGCAAGTTACCTTCCTGTTTAAGAGCCTTGTTCTATTGTTCTCCAAGGCTTGCATTGGGACCTAGCTCCCATCAACTGTGCCACAAGTGGAAGCTGGCTTCTACTGAGTCTTGGGCAAGGACCACTAGAAACTCACGGAGTTGGGCCCATGAGCAGGCATAATGAGGGATTCCTTGAGGTCCACTTGGGACTTTAGGATCATCCTGTCCCTGTCCACGGTCCTGATTGGCAAGACCCAGTTCTCAGTGGCCACCGTTGTCCAGACCCTGTAGCACAGGGGTATCTTTCCCTTGCAGACAGGAGACAAGCCTGTCCACAGATAAATCCCTTGTCCTCTCTCTGCCTAAATTCCCTGCAGGAGGTAGAATGTTATGTTCACACCTTAACTGCTGGAAGCTATGAATGTGAACAGGAAAGAGTTGTCTTTCTGGATGTAATTAAGTTAAAGATCTTGAGATGAAATGATCTCAGATTATTTGAGTAGGTCCTAAACCCAAATGATAAATGCTCCTTTCAGAGAAAGTCAGAAGGAGGCTGGACACAAGAAGATGTTAGAGGCAGAAATTGGAGTGATATGGCCACAGGGAACGCCAAAAGCCAAATAGAAGAAGCGAGAAATAAACTGCCCCCTTTGGAGAAGGCACATCCCTACCGGCTCGTGGATTTCAGACCACCAAGGATGTGGCCATATTTCACGACACCTATAATAAAGCAATGCACACTGCATGTGGTCTTTTGTCCTCTACTGTGGGTGCGGGCCAACCACCCTTCAGGATGGCATCCTACAGAGGTGTAGCTCTCGGAACTAGGTGGGACACCCCACTGAGGCTTCCATAGCTCTACAACCTTCCTAGGCTAGTGCTCAGAGGACGGGGTGGGGCCCTCAGGCAGCAGCTTCACCCCACTTTTCCCGCATCCGTATTTTGTTTTCAACACCCTGGTGCTCCTCTGAGAAGTGGACGGACTTCTCATTTCTTTTAAACCCAGATGAGGGCTTTCCTGAAGGCACATCCTAAATTCTGCCAACTTGTGGCTTAGGGTAGAACTCTACCATCAGTGCCCCAAGTCTGCTTTGGATATCTACAGGAAAGCTTTGGGACAAGAGAGATCAGCATTCTCTGTCTTACAGTAGATGGTGGAGACTCTCCACCATCTACCTTCCAGCTCCTCTTCTTAAAACACCTCAGTTTTCAATCCAGAATCCACTTCGCCCTCCCTCACCCACCCTTCTCTCAGAGGAAGAAGACCCCAAATTCAGATTAGAAAATGCTTGGACTGGTGTCATGGAATCCCCTCCCCGTGGCATGATGACTGACCCAGAAATCCAGGCCTAAGTGCCAATGTGTGGCACAAGCAAGGGGGATCCATAAAGAGATGCGTCAGAGTTCTGGATGAAGTGAACCGTAAAGGCCACCCCAACGCTACATTCTGGTTACTTGGATCAATATATTCCATTGTTTAAGACAGTTAATGTTGGACTACTTATTCTTTGCAGCCTAAATCATCCCAGGCATTAAACACACAAGAAGTCAGCTTTTAAAACTACTGTCTTGAGTCAGGAGGCAGAGGCAGGAGGATCACCGTGAGTTTGAGGCAAGCCTGGGCTACATAGTAAGTCAAGGCCAGCCTGAGCTACACAGTGAGACCCTGTCTCAAATAAATAAAACTACTGTCTTGTTATGGGCTCTGATGTCTTATTTTGTGTCCTACTTAACTGAGTGTTGTTCTTTATTCCTCTATTTCTTTTTTTTTTTTGATACCAAGGATCAAACTCAAGACCTTACATTTGCCAGCCAGGATTGGCACCACTAATCTACATCCCCAGTCCTTGTCCTATTTATTTGAATCCTCCTCCAGGTGAATGGATGCTCTGACTGAATAGAAGGAAAATTTCATACAAGGAAAATGAGACAAAATGCACATTCCTATACATTAAAGAAATTGTCTTCAATACATCAGCATTCATTCGCTACTCTGGGGAGAGAAATTTTAAACCATTAATAGTGCTCATCTCTGGGGAAGAGAATCTGGGAGAAAGGATAACGCTACGTTGTTTATGGCTATAATGTTTGAAAGTTTAGAGCTTCAATGTTTAGAGTTTGAATGTTTACCTTAAATTAATTTGTAATATCAAATCCTTAGGATTAAAAAATAATCCAACACAAATAGAGCTCCCTAGGTGCTTGTTCTATAGGAAATTAATCCTTTAGACAAAGAAATAACTCAAAAAGTAACACTATTTAAAATTTGGATACAAATTTTCAACAACTTATACTGCCCTGATCCCTGTTGGTCCAAAAAAGCCAGTGTTCCCTGCTACAGGGAAATGTTATCCAAAGCTTTTCCAAGTAGCCATTTACAGGACTTTGGCATCTCCTGGGGATCAGGAGAGGGGCTGGGGCTCCGAGGTCCAGCACCTCCCTCGCACTCCTGAATCTCAGGCCCTGCCCATACCTCCTGGAGTCTAAACATCACCCTCACTTACTCCTCTCCCCTACCGTCATCCCTCAGTTGGGGCTGTGCTGCCCTTCCCGAGCCCCTGTGCCTCTCTGGGCAGAGATGGAGAGCCCCAGCATTTCCACAGAGGCCCAGGTCTCCGGGTCCTGTAGGCCACAGCACCATGCACATGCCCCCCAAGGTCCCTGTCATTCCCTCAGGCCTTGGCTCCAGGATCCCTCTCTCATTTAGTCCTAAGCAGAACACATAGAGTCTACTGGCCTCTCCTGGGGCCCTGACAATAAGGGTGGGACTTGGGGGTTGGCAGAGGGGAGGGAGACGTAGAGCCGGGAGAGACTGGGGCCTGCTCTCCTTGGCCTGCACACCTCCCCTCTCTGGGCCCAGTGCTCAACTTCCTTCCTGCACCTGGCCTCCCCTCTCTGCAGGCACTGGTCCTGAAAACAGAAACAGCCCATGTTGACCACCAGAGGGTGACACATGGAGCCCATTTCCAGAACCCCGACTCTCAGAAAGGCCAGCATGGATGACCACGACACTCCCCCTGCTGCCCTGGCCTGGGCCTGGGGCTGCTTTGGAAAGAGATACCCAAGGACAGGACCCGGCTATTGCACTGTTTCCCACTGGAAACCGGCCCTGCTGGAAGACCCAGCCCTCCACACAGGCATTCAGAGCTGCCTGGACCCACTGAACCTCCTGACATTTGCCTGGATGGATAGCAACTGCCCAGTCCTGAGTCGCTCAGTCCCCGGGGAGGCCACAGGTGCCAGCTCTGTGCTGAGCAACGACGTTCAAAGATGGAGCACTTGGCCTTGATGCAAGTGAAGCCAGTGCTGCCTTGGGGCAGAGTGGCCATGTGCGACACTGAACGCTGGCTGCAAATGGGCGCTGACCTGCATCAGTCCCTGTCCTAGGCAAGCCCCATTCTAGCAGGGAGCTACCTAGATGCCCCCCGTGCCACAGCACCTCCGGCCTTGCCCTCCGGGAGCTATCTAACAGGCCACCCCGCTGTAGGGCTCTTTACTTTCTGTCACCTGACATTACACTTCATTTGTTTCCTTGGCTGTCTTCTGCTCGGATGTAAACTCTCTGAAGAAGGCCTTGGCCTGCGTCGCTCCTGGACCCCCCCGCCCAGGATGCACCCCCCATACCAACCACGTCTGTGGATTCAGCATTTCTGGACTAAGGAGGGCACTTGAGAGCAGTTCTCTCTCCCTCACCCGTCCCCGACCAAGCGGTCTCCGGGCCCTGTACAGAAACCGGCAGCCCCACCCCGCTCCGCCTGCTCCAGGCTCTGAGGCCGACCTTGCTGCCCCTTGCTGAGTATCTCCTCCCCTCCAAGCTTCTCTCAGCCCCCCAGGCTCAAGGGTCCCCTGTGCTGTGAAGCCTGCTCAGGTCCCTCCATCACAGCCCCGTTGCCTGGCTTCAGTTGTTTATGTGTCTGTGGGTTCCCCGCCCCCTCACACACACACACACACACACACACACACACACACACACTCACTCACTCACTCACTCCTAAAGCAAATATCTTGGAGGTGGCTGTGGGCCAGCCAGTTTCTCTCGGGGTCTTCAGAGTCCCTACAAAGGGCAGGACGAGGCAGAACAGCCGAGCTCTGGAAACGCGGAGGCTAAATAGCGGAGGGAGTGGAGAAATGAAGTACGGAGTGAGTGAACGCAGGGGATGACGGCGGAGCCCCGTTCGTGAGCGGGTTTGCGAGGCAGCAAGCAGACACATGAGAGAGCGAGCGAGTGAGTCAGCGTGGGGGAGCAGTGAGGCGAGCAGGCTTCCCAGCCTTCGCAGCTGGCGTAGGACGTCCTGCCACCCGCAGCCTGTGCCCGAGTTCTGCGCCAGCCAGCCCACCACACCTCCTCCGAGTCGGCTCCCATCGGCGCTGCTCAGTACCTGCTCTTCCACGCTGGCCAGATCCCGAACCAGGCAGTGAATCAGACAGGGCCTTGCCCCGGGGCTCCCAGGACTAGGGCAGACAGTCAGCCTCGTAAATACACTGGATCTCATGCCGGGCAGACGTGTGTTCCAGCGTGGCGGTGAGCTCAGGCTTGGCTCTGGAGCCTGAGGCCAGGCGGCGTTGTTCTAGCGGAAGAAGACAGAATTTCAGGAGAGGGCCGCCCCTGAGTGTGGCCTGGAAGGAGGGCAAGGGAGGGCGAGGGCGAGGGCCGTGGGGCAGTGGGGCTGCAGAGGCAGCACCACTAAGCCAGCGGAGGAGGCGGAGTGCCCAGCGGGAGCTCTGCAGGAGAGGGTGTGGGGGGAGACAATGCTGAGGGAGGTGGGGGCGGGCAATGGATGCCAGTCCTGGAATGGGCGCCATGGCCCATGTAGGCAGAATGGGCATGAGGGTAACAGTCCCTGTGTGCTCCAGAAGGAAGATGGATGCTCCAATGAAATAAGAAAAGTTTCAAGGAGTTTCCCGGGTGCCCAGACCTCAGTCCTGCCATCGCTTCCGCACAATTTGACTGCCATCGTCCTCCAGCCCCAACGTTCCCTGCCAGCAGCCTGAGACATGTGGGCTCCCCAGAGTGGGGGGGTTATTTGGGAGCCAGCACTTACAGACGCAGCACTCGGAGGTTAGTTTCCAACGATGCTGACCGTGGTGGGAGATCTGGTGTTCCCAAAGCAAACTGGGGAACTCAGAGTTAGGAAACCTCAAAATTGGATAGGTCAGTGTCAGGGAGGCTGCACAGCGGACATCCTCCCGCCCCCGCCCAAAGCATCAGCCAGTCCCACGATGGTGGTGTCTGCTGAGCAGCCCTAATTCAACAGACGAGCGAGCTGAGGACTGTGGACCACAGGAGGTTTCCTAAGAGTCCCAGTAGCTCCGCCCCGCACCAGGAGTGAGGCAGGTGCATTAGATTCATCAACTCGCCATCCTTGTCCCTGCTTCACTGATGAGGGACTGGGCCATGAGGCGGTATGAGATTTGCCCAAGGTGACAGCGCTGGGTAGGGGATGGTGAGGCAGTCTGGCTTCAGAGCCAAGCTGTTGGTCACCACATTGCCTGCTTTCCTCCACAGCCTGGTAGTTGCGCAGACCTGGCACTCAGACCTCAGAGTCCACCCTCCAGGGCAAGCACCACTCTTTACTCCACTCTGTGCTCTTGGCCTATGCAGGGATCTTGGCTCTTTCACTGCAAAAGGGCACTTGGCAGCCGGAGATCTCAGTCTGTCAGAGATGAGGTGGGCGGGCAGGAAGCAGATCCCAGGACAGAGGGCTTTTGTCTGCCTGCAGATGGGTGGGCAGGCCGGCTGGGCTGCGTGGCCACGCCCCAGGGCCAGCCCCGTGCAAACTCATTAGCTGGGTGGGCGGCTAAAGCTGCCCAGGAGACGGAGCTATTAGAGGCCCCAGCCTGAGCAGGAAGTAGAAGCCAGGGCACAAGTGCTGAGCTCCTGCCTCCACATTGCAGAGTCTGTCCTACTGTGTGATGGCCGGGGCACAGGACACATCTCTCCTTCCACTTCCAAAGGCCTTGGAGTGACTAATGCCACTGCACTCACCTACTAACCCATCCATTCAGGCAACAAGTGTTTACCAATGCCTGGTGTATGCAGAACTGCACTGAGCCCTGGGAATATGACAGATAATAGCCCTGTGCTCAGGAGGTATGTGCAGGCGCAGGGGGTGCAAGAAGCACAGGCCAAAGGGGAGTGCTTAGGAACAGCCACTCTGAGAAGGGGACATTCATAGAGGAGGCCTGAGGTTCTGGGCCAGTAAATAACTGTCCAAAGACACCTGCTGGTCCGCAAAGGAGCTGGGCGTTAATCCCAAGACTGCCTTACTCTATGGACGAACCAACCATCTATCTTCTGGGAAACCCCTCCCTACTGGAGCCTGTTATAATTGGGCCCTTGGCATAATATTGCATACTTGTGTAGTTCCATCAGTGTATTTTATATATATCAGTATATTTTATCTTTTCTGCCATACTGTGTCCCTTTCTAGCCCAGCACTTAGGCCAGGCTAAACACCAGGAAGGCAGGCAAGATGTGAATTCACTGTAGACCACATGTCCATGGTCCAGGCCACTCTTACCTGCTCCCCATTCCAATTCCAGGTCTGGGTGGGTGCTAAGAGGGCCTCACAGAGGAGAGGCTGAGTCTCTAGGCCACCAACTGTACACAGGCCATGTGTCCTTGGCAGCCAGCCATTCCCCATACTCAGCGTGTTTCCCTCACACAGTGGTCAGAGCAAGACAGTCCCCTAACACAAGACAGGGTTTTCGAGCGCTTTCTTCATAGAAGGCAACAAACCCAGAAACGGGTAATATCATTATCCTTGATTCCCAGATAAGAAAGAAAGCTTGGAAAGTGGAGTCACTTGCCCAAGGCCACACACTAAGAAATAACCCAGTGGGCTCCACACCCAGGACTCTACTCACAACAAGAAGCTGCTGACTTGCATAAGTGTCTGTGCCCTTTGACCTGTGTAGCAATCACTCCCAGGGACTTTATCTATAGGAAATAATCTAAGAGAGCCCGATTTACAACTGGGTAGATAATTAGAAGCCACTCATGTGCCCAACACAGGGCCCTGCTTGTTCCAGAAGCTCAGCAGCTTCAGAGAATTGCGGTTCCTGAGCGCCGCTTGGCTGGCTGGCCTCTCTGGTAATCCCCATGCCGACGCTGTGAAGGGAGAATTGCTTCCCCATTACCTCTCGGTCAGAGAGGTTGAGGGAGCTGTTGAGGGCACACAGCCAGTGACAGGAATGGGCCCCTTTCTTCACAGCCAGTTTAGGGCCTGCAAGTGATACCCGCTCGGAGGCTGCACGGTTACAGGCAGGGAAACTGGAGTGTAGCCTCAGGCTCCGCATTCTGAGACTACTCACTTTCCTACCTGGCGAGCCAGACGCTTTGGATGAGTCACACAGCCTCTCTAAACCTCAGTTTCTCATCTGTAAAATGGGGATGATGCTGGCTGTGGCATGCTCTGGTTGCAGGGTAGACAGAGTGCCTGGCCACTGTGCATGGCTGCTGGGATGAGAGTATGTGTCTCAGGGTCGATGCCTGGGTGACTGGGCAGTGAAGGGAAGTGGGGCCTGGTGGGAGGTTTGGGTCCTGGAGGCGGAGCCCTCAGAAATGGAGGATATTGTTTTCCCAAAAGAAATGAGTTAGTGATTTCGTTATTTGGGGAATTTAGCCCCCTTTGCTCTCTCCCACACTTCCTGCTTGCCCTCATGTTTCCCACCATGGACAGATGTAATATGAACCCCAACACCATCCTCCTAGGCTTCCGACCTCTGGAACTGTACCCTTCCCACATGACTATCTCAAGTACTCTGTTACAGCAACAGAAAACAAACGAAGACAGGGCCGGAGGGTTAGCTCAGTGGTTTCAGCGTCTGCCTCACAAGCACAAGGTCCTGAGTTCGACCCCCTGAAACCATATACAATGCTGGGCGTGGAGACTCATGCCCACCAGCAATCAATACCACATACCACAGTGCCGGGCACAGTGGCTCACGCCTGTCATCCCAGCACTCGGGAGGCAGAGGCAGGAGGATTGCTGAGTTCGAGACTTGCCGGGGCTACATAGTGAGCTCAGGGCCAGCCCAAACTACAAAGCGAGACCCTGTCTCAAAAAAAAAAAAAAAAAAAAAAACTAGGACAATAACCAATGTCTCCATACAGCAAAAAGCACCCAGGTGGTAGTGAAGAGTGGTTTTGTGTGATGTGGGGGTGGGAGTGATGTGAGAGAGCTAGAAGGGGAGAAAAGAGGTCAGGAGGGGGCTGGGCACAGATTGGAAGGCCAGTTCCCTTGGCTGTCCTCTCTGGCCATTTGGATGCTGCCTCTTTGATTATGGCCAGTGACTGAACCGCATGGGCCAGGCCTCTCGTTCAGGTTACATCTACCCCGAGGTTGGCTCTACCCAGAGCTCCCAGCCCACAACACAGGATGGCCATATAGGAAAAGTCAGAGATATTTGCTGAATAAGTTGTATCAGTCCTCTGAGTTGAAAAGCAGCCAAATAATCATCTAGTGTCTCCCGTGCCCTCCTTGCAGGGAGAAGAGGCTTGTGCAGGGCCACCTAGTGAATGACATCAGAACCCAAACAGAACCACAGTCCATCTCTTTGGCACTTACCCACCTGCATCTGGTCTGGCTCCACCACAGCTGTGGGACCTAATTCAGGGGCTCGTGGCTCAGGTGCAGATCGCATGAGGTTAGATGAATATTAAGTTGAGTCAGAGCCATGAGACACGTGGAAAGGAAAGCAATGCAGACACGGAGTGAGGGAGCCCCAGTGACACAGAGATGTGGAGAACACACAGACAGGGTGTCAGGGTGCTCTGGAAGGGTGAGGCAGGACGAGGCTGCACTGGGGTCTGATTGGCCCTGGTCTTGGGAGGGAGGCGCTAGGGATTCGGCAGGGTCCTTGCAGGTGAAGCCAGCAGGGGGAGGCATGTGCTCCTCTGAACTACCTCAGCTGTGTGGGACCGGCACACGGGGCCCAGCAGCGGCAGGTTAGGCCTTTCGCAAGCTCCCAGCTGCAGCCAAAGGCAGGAGATTGGTTAGTAAACAGACAACAAAATCCCACAGAGACAAACAGCCCAGACATGTCCCAACCTATCTTTCTGATGGGCTCAGAGCTGAGTCTGCGCAGATTTCCCACCCCATCTGCTTGGACTTGGAGAGGCCAGCAGCTCCCTTAGGCCAGTCCTTCTGTCCCTTTCCCCATACAGACCCATCAACAAATTCTCTCTGCGTTCATTGCTTGTCCTCCTCCCGCACTGGACTCCAGCCTTGTCCCTGCTACCCGTCTCACGTGGAAGTAGCCATCGCTTTGCTGACCCTTTCTCCAAAACCCTTGGTAGCCCCTCATGTCTACAGTCCAGTTCAGAGCCCTTGATTTGGACTCAATACCCCCACGATCTAGTTTCTGCCTGACTCCAAGTCCCTCTTCCGCGTCCTGCCCTGCTCCAGAGCTGACCTCTGTCCTGAGAGGCCTTCCTCACCTGGCCTGCTCATTCCAACCTGGATTTGGCATGGCAGGAGCAGTGTGGCCCCTATATACACACACAGCCTCATGACCAAAGGAGGAGGGTCAGCCAGTGGCCGTGCCTGTCTTTGAAGGAGGGGTGACCCAAGCCTTGAAGTCTTCTTAGCAGAGAGGAAATCCCAACCCCGCCACTTCCTGGCAGTGTGACTCTGGGGAAGTGCAGTGCGGGTGGCAGCCTCTCCTCAGGAGCCCAAACTCTTGGTCCCATGCAGGGGGTGGGGATAACTCTCCACGCACTCCATTATTGTCCTTATCGGGGCTAGTACTGCTCAGCAGAGTCCCTAAAGCAAGCACTGAGCCACCAGGAGGGAACAAGGTTGCCAACAACAGCCTCCCACAAAATACAGAAACACCTCTAGCCCAACTTCCATAAGACACATGGAGGACCAGGGCTCCAAAGTCAGTGAAGAACAGAACTAGATAGGAGGCCACAACTCCTCTCACATTTAACTTCCCCTTCACTCTCCTGAGGACCTTCAGAGAGCCTTCCTTTCTCATTCTTCGGAGATTTTTTTTTTAACCTCCAGATTCCTTCCCTCTCAGTCCCAGTAGGCCTTGCTCTGACCTTCCCTGGGAGCTAAAGGGCAACTGCTGCCTTGCCTTTTCTTTACTTAGCTAAGAAACCAAATTCTTTTCTTCCAGATCCTATGGCATTTTCCTGTTGTTAGCCTTCAGGGTCTGCTCTGTGAAAGAAAACCAGAACCTTTCCCTTAGGCCTCGCCTCTCCCCCTTCCTTCAACAGTCCCAGGTCCTCTCATCCTGAGCCAGCAAGCAAGCAAATCACTATTCTACCCTCTTCCTTTCAACTTAGACCTTTCTTTTCCTCTTCCTTTTGCCCTGCTTCCTGCCGGTGGCCTATTATTTCCAGGTCACCTGCCCTAACCCCTGAAGCTGTCTCTACTTCCTCTTCACTTCCCCCTTCCACTCTGTGCAAGACACCGGGAGCTAGCATTTCTCTGAACCCAGGACACTAGAATCCAGCCTGCCTGGCTCTTCTGCTCCACGTACCCCACGGCACAAGCTGAAGTTGCATTCAGGCCTCTGCCTTGAGCTCTCTCATCACCTCACGCCCTTTCCCAGGTGCCTCTGGACTGAATTTCCACCTCTGCTTCCACTTGAGTGTCACTTGGCCATCTCATACTGAGCATGCTGGAACCAGCTCCTAATTCTCTAAGCTCTTCTCAGACCCCATCTCTGCAGAGCTCTGCCATCTCTGTCCTGCGGCCCATCTGAGCCCACTTTCCCACCCCACGCCTGGTCAGTCCAACTCTGTACCACCCATCAGTGCCTCCAGTTGTTTTCACCACCCAGGGCATCCGCAGCAATCTCCTGACCAATCTCTCCAAACCATACTCACCCCACGTCCCTTACCACGGCCAGACGGATCTCTCTAGAACACAAATCCTTTTGATACTTCCTTGCCTAAAACTCTTGCCTCTCTCCTGTTTTTCTCCAAAAAAGCCCCCAAATCTTGGGCATCTTATGCCACTCTCCTTGCTCTCTGGCCTTGTGGCTTTGCTTTCAATTTACCATATTACTTTTTTTTTTTTTTTTTTTTGAGGCAGTCTCACTTTGTAGTTCAGGCTGGCCTTGGGCTCATTATGTAGCCCCAGCAAGCCTCAGACTCAACAATCCTCCTGCCTCTGCCTCCGAGTACTGGGATTACAGGCGTGAGCCACCACACCTGGCTCAATTTACCAATTTCTTACAGCCTCCGGGGCTTCCCCTTGATGGTTTCTCTGCCTAGAACGCTTCTCCTTCTGCCCCTAACCCATCCCCTAGAGATCAGGCCGCACGCTCCTCACCAGCCCACACACTCCCCACCCCCAGCACCTGGGCTTTCCTTCAGTTGCCAGGTTGTTTGCTGGTCCTCACAGAGCCTGTGGTTGCCTGATTCATGTCTGTCTCAGCTCCCAGACTCCAGTTCCATCAGAGCCAGGGGCCTGTCAGTCTTCTCTCCCTACAGCCACTTTGGGGCTGCCTGACATGCAGCATCCAAGAGCCCAGGGGCCAGGCTGATCAGACCTCGCTCTGTTCTCACGCAGAGCTACTGCTCCAGGCCACATTTGGCAGTTTGGAATGCAAAAACCCGGTGACTGGATACTGCCCACCTTTCCAGTTCAGCTGACCTTAATTTTACCCTGTATCTTCCCCCACCAGACCAGGGAACCTCCCACCTGCTCCCTTCATTCCCACCGGTTCCTCTCTTTTGCCTTTCTCAACTCGGATGCACCATGTCATTATACACAGCTGCCATCTCTGGACGAACAGGGTAGCTAATGACCATCCTTTCATGTGCAAGTGCGCGTGCACACACACACACACACACACAATCTCCAGGTTGAAGTCACAAGACCTATAAGACCTCTCCGAGTCCAGCCCTAGCCTACTCTCAGTGCACCCCCCACCCCGCTTTGTACACCCTGCCACCTCTGACAATGTCCACCCCCAAAGCTGGCCACTGCCTTTCTGCCTCCATGCATGCCCTTCAGGGTTGCCCTTGGCTCCCTCCCTCCTGGACACACTCCTCCTTCTCAGGACCAGCTGGCAGGAGTGCTTCTCTGAAGCCTTCTCTAGCCCCGGGCTGAGTCTGTTCTTTCCTAAATCCAGCCATACTCACTCGGCCTTTAAACTCATGGTTCCTGGAAGGTTAAAGCCAGGTCCTTCCTGTCACTCTCACAAACGGCAGGTTAGTTAGAAAAGCTACATACCTTTACAAATGTTCAGGTCCTTCACATACAGTATAGAAGCAGTAGCAGTCCCCATTTGGCAGAATTTTATGATGATTAAATAAGAAAATCTACAAGAAGCATTTGGTCCAGTGCTTGGACACTGCTTTGAGCTACCCAAGGCCTTGAAGCAACTATCCTCACCAGGGTCCTGACGGGTTAAGGGGCCTGTCCTCCCACTGGCCTTGGATTAAGAGGGGTGTCTTGGTCCCTTTCATCTGGATCCTCTTGCCTAACCTGGCACCTGGTCTCCAGAAGGCTCAATGAATGCTTATTAATGAGTTAATAGACCACACACTTGGCACAAATGGGCCTATTGTTCCTTCACTTTTGCATGTGTAAATCTTATCTCTCCCAGCAGGGTCTGAGCTCCAGGACATGGGGGTGGGGTCGGGTGGAGGAGAGGAGGAGGTATCTCCTTGCCAGGGCTTTTAGATCTGGAGCATCTCTGTGCCCTGTGACTCCCCACAGGCCCCATCTAGGGAAGGAGTCAGGAGGACTTGCTAACAGATGGCCCAGCAGCTTTAGCAAGGAGGCCAGTCCCCCAGCAAAACATGGCCCTGATTACTCCTCCTTTCTCCATGCACTCTGCTTTCTTAGACGGAGCCTGCCTCAGGTGCTCACATTGGCAGAACTCAGCCAGCTTGGCCAGTTTCTTCAGAAACTACAGCAGAAAAAGAGCAAAGGTTCTTAAAACCTCAGAGTCCAAGCACAACTAGGGTTGTGTGGGCCTCATCAGCAGAAGGTCTGCCTCAGGGAGCCGTTCAGGCATGCATGCTGATGGCACAGCATAAAGGTCAGATGTGGCGGGCTCTGCAGAGAGAGCCTTTGCCATCAACAAGCTGGTGATCTTGGACAACTGCCCCTTGGAGCTGTACAGTTTCTTTTTCTGTGAGGCAGGAATAACAGTAGTATAGCTCAGAACATTTGAATTTCAAGGGGGCACAAAAGGTGGGCTGCTATCATTGTTATCCCACTGAGTGGCAGTGCCAGAAAGCGTCCCCAGGATCCTTCCAGAGCAAGGACACAAGAGCCATGGAGGTGCCTGACTTGGCTCAGCCATAAGGCAAATTGGTGCTTTTGTTTTCCCTCCCTTGTAACTAAGGACATTCTTCAGACAACCAATTACATTTGGCCTCTTATTCCCTAGACTCAGAGGTCACTCACCTAGATTTGAAGAGCTCAGTTTTGGGGATCTCTGTGTCCATGCCAGTGGGGATCCTGTTTTCAGAAGGCCACTGGTTCATGAGTAGGCCCTGGCCAGCTAGGGTGGCACTGCCTGTCATTGATGCCAGCACAGCAGTGTGAACTATGGTGTACAGCCCACCAGGGAGGCACAGACTGGCTAGGCTCACTGTGCATGTGGCTTGGGCCTTGCTAGGATATGGACTTTGTGCCAAAGAGACAGGATGTGGCCTGCTGCCCCTTCTTCAGCTGGGCTTAGCTCTCTGGTTTCTCCTTTGCCTGGCCCAGGGCTCCACCTGCCCACCTGTCTTCCATATGGAGTGCTGGCTTCTACTCTTTCCTCCCCCACCCCAGCCCAGGTGCATTTTGCCCGCTGCCTTTCCTCTTCCCAGTATTAGGAAAGATGTGGCCGGTCCATCTGGTGAGCTTTAGGTTAGCACTGGCGCCTGGGACTGGGCCCCTTAGCCAGGGCTCAAGAAGGACCCAGAACATCTGCTCTGTCCTCAGCCCAGGCAGAGACTGTGCGGAGTCCAAGAAAGCAGAATCCAGACAATCCTTAAGCAAAAAGTCCAAGGTCGGGCCGGAGGGTTAGCTCAGTGGTTCCGGCACCTGCCTCACAAGCGCAAGGTCCTGAGTTCAATCCCCGGTGACCACATACAATGCTGGGCATGGAGGTTCAATCCCCGGTGACCACATGGAGACTCACACCCACCAGCCATCAATACCACAGACCACAGGGCCGGGCGTGGTGGCTCACGCCTGTCATCCCAGCACTCAGGAGGCAGAGACAGGAGGATTGCTGAGTTCAGGGCTTGCCTGGGCTCCATAGTGAGCTCAGGGCCAGCCAGAACTACAGAGCAAGACCCTGTCTCAAAACAAAAAAAAAAAAGAGTCCAAGGTGAGTTTTCAGTAAGGAAGGCAAATCTGAGCTCTGCTCAGGGCAGCACCATAGGCCGGACCTGGCACCACCACACTGCCATCACTGTCTTCTCAGCACTCAGCCCACCTCTTACTGTCACTCCCTGCAGCAACTCCACCTTCCGAGAGTGGCTTGTGAGGAGGGAGTGGGGGACGTCTGCACCAGAGCACATGAAGGAGATGGGAGAGGCTTCTGGCCAGAACTGGGCACCTGTGACCCTCCAGGTTCTACATGCACAAAGCCAGGAAGCCCGGTGGTCCTGGAAGGAGACAGTGGTCTTCCCTCTCCCATGGGTTTGCAGAGCCAGTCCCGGCGGACCAGGGACCAAATCTGCATGAGTACCAAGAATCTTCCATGTTCAGCGTTCTTGTTTGCATTAGTCTGCTTTGAATTACTGCTGTAAAACACCTCAGAACAATCGACTTGTAAAGAGGGAAGTTTTATGTTTGCCTCAGTTTTGGAGGTTTTAGTCCATAGTTAGTTGCTTCCATTGTTTTTGGACAACGTGGCTATGGCCGAACCATGTGGCAGAGGAAGCTGCTCTCCTCATGGCAACTGGGAGGCAGAGGGAGGGAGGGAGGGAGGCACGGGCTTGGGAGGAGCAAGAGCCAAGGTTGTAACATGTGGGCCTTTGGGTAACATTTAAGATCTGAACTATAGCTAGGTATGGTGGCTACTCTGGAAGCTGAGGCAGGAAGATCATGAGTTCAAGGCTAGCCCGGGCAACTGAGGGAGAGACTATCTCAAAATAAAAACTAAAAAGGTCTGGAGAGGTAGTTCAATGATATAGCACTTACCTAGCTTGGGGCCCTGGCCTTGACCCTCATACTGCAGAAAAAGAAAACTAAAGGTTCAAGAATCTCGTATTCCTTGGGATAGCTCATCCCATAGAAAAAACACCAAACTCCTATACTGTGCCCCATGAGGGTTTGGGGTGTTGGTAGGATGCCGTGGCTTCCCATATGGCCGAGGCTAGAAGCTTCTCTAGGCCTGGGTTCAACCGTGTAATGTGTGGATGTGCTTCTAAGGAAGTTATGACCTCAGAGCCAACTTGTGGGATCACAGAAATACAGGGTCCACTGTGACAGGGGACGTGTCAACAGGAGCCTGCGGATTTGTCTTCAGGAAGAGCCTCAAAAGCAGGGCACTTTTGAGATGGGCTAAGGAGGACTTCAGCTTCTCTCCTCTGGTCAAGGAAAGCAGGATTCTGTCCTCAGGGCAGAAAACCCTCCTGGCTTACTTGGACAGGGGCAGGCAATGGCTTCTGCCAGGAGATACTGGCTACTCATGAGGCATACAGGTTGGTACTTGAGCAATTTACTGGAAAATGAAGAGATCTGTGCTGGTGCCGCCAAGCTAGTGAGGCAGGTGATTCTGGTTACACTTATGAAGTCTTGAACTCTCTGATGGGCCCCCCTGAACAGCTCTGCAATTGGTTTGATTCTAACTACCACACATGGGGGTAAACTGAGACTCCTGCGGAACCACACAGCTGATCAGTGCTGGACCCGGGAGGAACATCCTCCTTTCAGGGTGCCACCAGGTCAGAGCAACAGCCTGAGGTCAGGTAAGAGTGGTGCTGACCTGCTTGGCCACTGCCCGCCCTGGGGAGCTCTGTGCGGGGGTATCTCAGCTGAGGATGGGCAGCGTGGCCCTTCTAGCTGGGGCAGGAAGGGGAGAAAAAGGAAAGGGTTGCTCAGGACGGGGAAGTAACGTCAATGAATGAGACAGAGGGGGGATGTGCCCAGACCATTTCCTGCATCGGAGCTTTTGCAAGGGCTGCTCCCTCTGCCAGCAGCACTCAGGCCTGCTTTGCTCTCAGTAGCTCTTTCTCAGACTCCCGGTCCCACCTCAGACACGCACACGTTCCTCCGGGAGGCCTCCGAGCCACAGTCTGCAGTGGCTCCCACGCCTGTATTTTCTGTGCTCAGGACGGTGTTTCTCTCCTACAACCGATCATGCTCTGCATTCCTATCACTACAGTTTATCTCCCCGCTCACCAGCATGGCCCAGGCTCAGGGCTCAGCCAATCAGCAGGATGGTGGGATCCAGTACACATTTGTGAGTTAAACAAAGAAGAGAACTTTAGTAAAAACGCTCTTCTGGGGTAGAGGGAAAGATGGAGATGGTCATAGGAAGACGACAAGATTCAGAGGAGACACAGGCCTTGACTCTGGATTCCTAAGGCGGGTCCTAGAACGTTGAGAGCCGAAAGAAGAGCAGCTCACTCTAAGCAGGACCACTCATAACTTCAGTGTGGCCGGGACACTGGTTGGGCCTGGGTCAAGGCTGCTCAGGAGTCCCGAGCAGAGGGAAGGGTTCCCGAGGAGAATGAAGCTGCTGGGTTTCCTGGGGGGATTATCAAGCCCAGGGATCTCTAGGCAGACTTGGGTCTGTCTGCCAAAACTTGCTCAGAGCAGTTTCCTGGCTTCCTGGCCAGATAATCGCAAACAAAACAGACATGGGCTCGGGTAGCAACTATGAGCCCTTTGTACAGCAAGGGCGCCCCGTGTGGGGCACACAGGAGCAGGCAGAGGGTCCCTGAGTCACAGAAGGAGCCAGTTGTGGCTGAGAGTCAGGGAAGGTTCTGCTGCAGCCTGAGAACCTGCCGTGTCTGAGCTGGGCCGGGCCAGCCCCTGAGGGAAGGGATCGCTGTGGCTGTTCTGGACAGCTGAGAGGACACACAGAGGGAGGACTCACAGAGCACAAATACGCCTCTGATCTAGGTCTGTTCTAAGAATCCGATCATGCCTCGGTCTCATGTTTCTTCTTCACCAATCCCTCAGTCTTACCCTTCCAAGAGCCCATCCCAAATCACTGGCCGTTGACCATGAATCACGTACTCCTTAGGCCTTCTGCTCTTCCTGACCAACACAGTGGGATGCACCACTTGAAGCACAGATGAGGCAGAAAACCTCCCTGCTCTGTCCTTCAGGGACACTCTGCATGGGGCTGCGTTATCACAGCAGTCCCCTTCTAGCTGGTGCCAGCACACTGTGCAGAGCCATTTGTAAACCAGGCTCAGAATTTTCCTCTTTAATGAACTGGCTACAGGAAGTTCCTAGAAGAGTGTACCAGAGACTGAAAAGGATATAGCAGTTTAGCAGCCTGAGCCACCTACTGTGCAAAAAGTTTGGCCTTTCAGGATCTGCCTGGGTCCAGACCTATTTACGCCATCACCACCTGATGAAAGAAAGAGTGTTGCTGGGCCTGCTCCACTTCGTGGCTCGGTGTATCGGACAACACAGTGGCTGTCTTAGATTCAGTGATTACCCTCTAGTCCCTGGTCAATGTTTAATCGCTTATAGTGCAAAGGGGGCAAACCAGGAATATATCTCAAGAGGTAAATTATTTGTCAGAGAAGGCTTGAGCTTGCTCCCAAACCAAAAAGCCTCTGCTGAGAGTCTCTTGCCTGGTCCTGCCAAAGACTCCACACAGCATTGCAATCTGCCACAGACACTTCAAGCACTGTTGAATCTAATGTGTCATGAGAACTTGGCAGAAGTCTGAATCAGATCAGACCCTCTGGAAGCCGGCAGCTTTTTTGATTACTCAGGAAATAGTTTGAAGTAGTCTACACAAATATGGGACATGTTATTTTTAAAATCCAAAATCAATGTGCCTCTTTCTTAGTGGTCAAGGCTGCAAAGTTTTAGAACCTGTTCTCTATTTCAGAAGGGTATGGTCAGTTTTCCAGGCCACCGTTTCACTTGAAACTTAACTGAGACTCAGGTATTTTCATAGGCTCTTCCTCCCTTCTGTGAAACATAACTGTATTTCAAGGTGCCTACTGTACTATGACTTCTAGGATCTACTGGCATGGTCTTACCATAGTACTGGGCTTGTACGATGCCCTGTGGGATAAGGAGGTGATCGAGGTCCCCATGAGCTAACTCGTGGCATACAGTTGGAAAGTTGCCAGCCCAGAGATGGTTTGAAAAGTGTTGGCTGCCCCCACCACAAGATATCAAAGTACTTCTGATGTTTTCTGATGATCGGGATAGAGGGAAAATACTATCTAGGTGTCATATCTGCATGAATTTGTTCCAAACATGAGACAGACTGCAATTGAAAAATTGTAGAATTATAATTGGAACTACCACCTGATTAATTATAATTCATTTCATTTTTCAAGACTCATCCACTTTATGCACTGGCAAAATTTAAAAGTTAAATGGAATTACCACCCTGTGTCTTTTTTTGACAGTAGCTGTGATCTTTTTTGGTCTGCCTAAGATGTGTTATTGCTCTTGACTTAAAATTTTGCTGTGGTTGGGAGCCCACAGTGGCTTTGCCTTGGCTTTTCCTGCTCCGTGGTCAGGGAGCCACTGGAGTAAATCTGCTACCCCTCAAGATGTCTCTTCCAGCTCTACACTGAGATCCTTGGAGTAACCACAGATAGCATTGTCCACCATGGAGCAGCTCATTTCAAACTCCATTCTCCTTGCTAAATCTCTGGGTCTTCAGGAATTAATACTAGTTCAGTTCAAGTGTCTCATAATTTTCAAAAGAGCTAGGATCTCTCCAGGGCACTGTAACCCTGAAATGTGACTATAGGACCCTTTGGGTGTGGATAAAAGGAACTTCAAGGAATTATACTGTAATATCATTGCAGTGTTCCTTCAAGTATGTCTATGCCACCTTCATCCAAGAACAATGGTTATACATCTCAACTAAGTGAACATTAAAGCCATTTCAATTGTAATGGCTTTCAGGTTTTTCTAAAATGTATTGTTCTGCCAAATTTGTTATATCAGGAGATCCCTGTCAGCTCCTCAAGCCAGAGTGCTGACTTCCAAAGCTCAGGCAGACCAGTTCTCCTCACATGCATGCCCCAGAATTTTGCCAAGATACATTAGCAAAGTCTTATAATTCCGTCAGTGAGCTAAGCGTCTCCTGTACAGTTTGACTTTATAATTGGTCCTCAGGAACATGCTGAAATCTGATCCCTACATTAGCCTAGAAGGAGCAGGAGAGTTCTGGTTTCCCTTGCAAGTGACCCCCTCAGGCAGGTTCTTCGAGAAAGGCAGGGGCAGACAGCCAAAGGCAAAGGAGGGCCGGTTAGGCCAGCAGGGAAGACCCTGTGGGTCGCGTAGTCCAGACATCCACTTCTGCCAGCCTCCCATCAGCCCTCATTATGATTCTCAGCTCTCACCCTTTCTGGATTAATCCTGAAATTTTATTTTTTTAAAAAATCCTGAAAAGATGTGAATTCAATTAATATTATAATTCAGCAACCTACCAGATCAAAGCAGTCATCTGATTTTTGGTCAGTTCAGCACTGGTTGGATAAGAGATAAGATTATTTGAAAGTCCTTGCATTTTGGTTCATGCTTTGACCTAAGGCTGCAGAGAGTCTTGTTCATTATTTTCTCTTTAAACTGTTGGGTGCCGTTAATACGGATATTCCAGCCCTCAGTCCATGCATTTCCCCTGTCCTTTATTCTGATCTACGGCACCTGTTGTTCAAGCTGTCGCCTTCTAGGAGAACTGCAAGTCAGGTGACCTCAAAGGACACGTGAAGGGACTGCTCCCTTGCCGGTGCGCTTTGAGCTGCCAGGGAAGCTCCTTAACACTGGCTGTCATTTCCCTGCCTTCAGCCTTTACTCTTAGCCACCGCCACCACTCTCTCTCGCACACACACACACACACACACACACACACACACGCACATGCATGCACATACACATGTGCATTCACAAACATGCACACATACACACACATGCACATAGAACACACACAAACACCCCCATGTCCATGATTCCCTGGGGATCTTTGCTTACACCCTAATTACGCCACTAAGATCTGTCCCCTGTTGGAGTTCTTATTTGCAAACAATGGAAGGAAGCTGGTTGACTTGTGCTGAAAAAAAACAAAAAAAGAAGCTCTACACAGGTGTCAGGACGGTCACGGAACCCGGAGAAGTAGAAGCACCAGATGCAGCTGGGTCCAGAGATCCAGACAAGGCCCCTGCTCAGGATGGATGGACTCAGGACCTTCCTCTGGCCCATCCCCCTTGGCCTCCTTTCCCACCACACCTGGACCTGTACTGACCCTGATCCCCAGCGTACAGTTTCTATACGGCCTGTATCCCTGTGTGTCTGTGTCTGTGCGTGTGCGTGTGAACTTCATCATGACCACCTTTGTGGAGTAATGGAATTAATGCTAAATTAGATTTGAAAGGCTTCAGTTGAAGTCTCAGCTCTATCGTTCCTCTACCTTTCTACCCTAGATGTGTGACCTTGAGTAAACTGCTGAGCCTCTCTGGGCCTCAGTTTCAGCATCTGAAAAATGGGCACTCTCCACCCTCCAGCTGTGCTCCAAAACCACCCTTATCTTTTGCAGACAGCCCTTGGCTCCGTGTGTAGGGAGATGCTGAATCGTACTAATGCTGTCTGTTCCTCCAGGGAGGAGGGACCTCTGTAAGGCCAAGGACTTCATCTACCTTCTCATTGCTATTCTCTCAGCACAGGAAATGGACTAAAATAATAATAAGCTAACTAAGGAGAGAGTTGCAGACTCTAAGACACACAGGGCCATTATCTCTTCCAAAGCAGTGGTCAAGGGGCTGGGGATTTAGCTCCATGGTGCTGCACCGGCCTCACAAGCACAAGGTCCTGAGTTTTTCTGTTTGGACTCTTGGGGTCTCTCAGACATCTCTGCTAAGCATGCTGTGGAAATTCGGCTCTAGAGCATATCAGAGTGCAGCGGCAGGGATGGCTAAGTCTGGAGTAGGACTCCAGGCTCCCACCAGAGGACAAGTTGCTGGGGCAGGTAGGGGCCCTCCCAGGCTGTGACTCTGGGTGGGCCATTCCCTTCCCTGGGCTTTAGTTTCCTGATCTCTAAAATTAGGACTGTTAGGGATTAAGACATGTGTGTACTCAATAAATAATTGCTACTATGATTAAATCCCCTGAATTGTATATATTCAGACAAGCAGAACTATTTAAGTATCATAAATATCTCCCCCTCCTGCTCTTCTTTCTCCTCCCTCCCTCTCCCATCCCCCTCACCCTCTCTTTGGAATCAGCAGCCCAGGGTGCCTTGCCACCCGCACACCAGTCTCAGCACCAACCAACTGCATGAGGACCACCTTGCAGCTCTCTGCCCTATGCCCAGCCTTCAACTATCCGGGTTACTCTGAGGCTGGGTTATATCTGATGCCTATAACCTCAAAGCCTAGCTCAAGGATCAGCAGACAGAGAGTGCATAGGAAAAGAGTGACTGAATGTTTTCAAAACCAGAAAGTACCCTAATACAGCAGTAGCCAATCTATCGCCTCTGTTTATGGATGAACTAAACCTACAGAGAAGGGCACTGAAGTTAGACCTAAAGAACCTTCCCACGGTGCTACTTAATGAACCCGCAGGAGAGGGAGGGGGGTTCACTGTCTTCTGCCTAGAGAAAAACTGGGGTCTAAGGGAGGGATGATACCAGGGAGAGCTTCCCTCCACTAGGACCTCATATTCTGCTAAGATAACCTCCTCCATCACTACTATGGCTTCCTCCAGAAACAGAGGTCCACTCAGCTCAGGAGCATTTGTCTCCACACCCTGCTGTCTTCCTCTCCCGGATGCGATGGATGCAATCGTCTCCCGGAGCTGGCAGTCAGGAACCACCTCTCATGAAGAGGGAGGAGTATTCTGTTGGCAGACGCCTAAGAATGGAGAAAACTAAGGCAGTAGTCAGTGAACTTTGCAGTGGAAAGATGTAAACTGGACCAGAAATTCGTCTCTGTAGAGTATCTGCGCTCATGTGAGGACTCTTAGTGAACCTTTTCCTGCTTGTCTAGACTTGGTGGTGAAGCCTTTGCCCCAGATAAGGTAGTAGCTATGGGAAGAGCATTTCAGGCAGAAGTAACAGTACATGCAAAGGCTTAGAGTTGAGAAACATCTTGACATTTCTGAAATCAACAGACAAATTGTCTTGACTTTTTTTTTTTTTTTTTTTAGATAGGGTCTCGCTTTGTAGTTCAGGCTGGTCCTGAGCTCACTATGTAGCCCAGGCAAGCCTCGAACTCAGCAATCCTCCTGCCTCTGCCTCCTGAGTGCTGGGATTATAGGCATAAGCCACTACACCTGGCACTGTGGTATGTGGCTTTGATTGCTGGTGGGTGTGAGTCACCACGCCCAGCATTGTATGTGGTTACAAGGCTCGAACTCAGGGCGTTGCGCTTGCAAGGCAGGTGACTGAACCACTGAGCTAAATCTCCAGCCGAAATTGTCTTGACTTTTAATGCCAGACAAAGGCCTCAAAATTATTGAGCACAGACCGTGTGCCAGAGCCCTGCAAGACTGCAAATGAGGCTCACACAGCTCTGCTCTGGTGGGACTTACACTCTGCTGGGAGACACGCGTAAGGAGTCAGATTTATGAATAGTCATTTCACATAGATACACGTGCTACAGAGAAAACCAGGCTACGTGGTTCAGTGGCACAACTGGTGGGGTGGCCGGGGAAAGACTAAGGAAGTTCCTCCCCTTCACTCAGACGCTGGGCTCCTGGGAAGGCTATTTTCAGGGAGAGACCTCTGCTCCCTGCTCCTCAGCCCAACTGTTTCAGGGCCCTCAGATCTTCCCAGCAGCAAGTTTCTACCCATCCTGACCTCAGCTCTGCGATTGCAGCCAGCAGCACCCTACAACCAGCCTCTCAGTCACACTGGTCACACCTGACCTCCAGGAACCACTGTCCACCCAAGGCCCAGATGGGCTCCAGACACCCACCTTGATGACCTGTCAGTCCTAAACCACACAAAGAGCCAGCTCTGGGGGACAGTGTGGGGCTGCGGGTGGCAGAGAGCGGCACAGGGCAGGAGATGGCAGAGCCAGACACTAGATGCCAGACTAGATAAGCCACTGGGAACGGGAGGGGGCCCGGGTGCAGCGTTCCTGGGTGGTGAGGCCATCTCCCAGCCACTGAGGGCGGCAGCCAGGAGCCTCTGATCCCCCAGAGGACTCAGCCTTACTGCTATCTGATGAGGGAGCTGTCGGTTACAGGAAGACAAGACTGTTCACAGGACAGCTCCAGGGAGCCGGAAATTAACCCACCAGCCAGGGGCAGGAGGGGCTGGGCTGGTGGGTAATTAAGGGGCCCTGGAATTCAGGCATCTCCAGGTTGGGCCAGCTTTTCTCAGGGAAGGAACTAAGATCCTAGTCAGATGGAGTCCCAGAAGCCTGTGGAGGAGAGGGCCTGACACTGCTCCCCACCTTCCCTTCTCCATTGGCCCCGATGGCCACCCTCTGTCCCACCCCCACACAGTTCGCAGGCTGTGATTTTTCCTACTTTGGCTCGTGCCTTGACCCCCGACTTGAGGAGCCTTCCTCATGCTGACCCATCTCACCTGATTCTGCCCTTCCCCCCAAGACCCTGCAAGGCCCAGTCTCATCCAAGAAGACTCTCTGGACCAGTACTATGGAGTGAACCTCCTTGACCTCACAATACAGCTGCTTCACATTATGGTGCCAGCATAGATGAGAGAGGGCCAGTGATCTAACCAGAGTCACACAGCAGAACTAGGACTAGAACTCAACACTCTGAACTCTTAGACTAAGGTCCTTCTACCACACTGAGGCCTCATGAACCACAGTCAGCCTGTGCAAAAGCCAGGATCCAGACTGAGGACCACCAAGAGCTCAAGAAGTCACAGCAATACTTATGGAATATCAACTTTGCTCCAGATTTTAAGGTAAGGATCAGCACATGATGGCAAGTACAGGTACAATCCCTGTTCTCAGGGAACTTACAGCAGTCAACAGGGCAGAGAATCCCTAGAATTTCCTGGAGGCTGATTCAACCACAAACCAAGAAAGAGTACAAGGAAGAGGCACCAGAGTGCTGGGAGTTTGACCTCCTCTCAGTGTCTGGAGACACTGTGTTGGTCAGCTTCCCATCACTGTGACAAAATAAATGAGACAGTTGATTTAATAGAAGAAAGGTTTGTTTGGGCCCATGGTTTCAGGAGTTTCAGTCCATGCTCACTTGGCCTTGCTACCTGTAGGTGCCACTACATCATGGTGGGAGTATGCGGCAGAGGAGGACTGTCCACATCATGATGTGTGGGCAACCAAAAAGACAGAGAGAATGGAGAAAGGAAGGGTTCAAGTCCCAATATCCTTTTCAAAGATGTACCCCAGTGACCTGACTTCCTTCTACTAGGTGCTCTCTTCTAATGGCTCCACAAGCACATAAGAGCTATAGGCTGGGACCACACCTTTAGCTCATAAGCCCTCGAGGCACAATTCCAAACCATCACATTGAGCTGGGCCCAGATCTGAAGAGTAGGTGGGCAGAGTAGGTGACAAGAGGTGCAGTAAACATTCCAGACAAAGGGAAGGCTAGCCACAGAAGTCCGGGAAGGCTGGAGGGATCCCAAAGTGGTGGGAAGGGGTCTGAAGACAATCGCTCCCTGTCCTCTAGGGATGGGGAAGGTGATGGGGACACTGGGCAGGGGAACGGCAACGAACTCTGGCTGCCATGTGGGTGTGGATCAGCCCAGAAGGCAGACAGGGAAAAAGACACCTGGAGCCCCTGAGGGGTCCGCTGAGGGTGGGAGAGTGCTGGGGGAGGGGAAGGGGAGGTCAGGGATGCTCACAGGTCTTCATCTCTGCAGTGGGAGGAGGCTGGGCCTCTACTGAGACCAGGGCTCTGTAGGAAGGGAGTTGAGGGGCTGAACTTGAGATGCTTTGAGACGCTGCAGTTCAGAGGAGCTGGGACCCAGAGGGGGCCCGCAGTGGGACACAACCCGCACCTGTGAGGTGGGCCAGGTACGAGGCACCTACTGAGCTGCACCTTCTCCGTGAGCCCTTTCATGGCCTAGGCTCATTGCTCCACTTCTGGAAAAGGAAAAGGGCTCCACAGTGGAAAGCAGTTTGCCTGGAGCTGTAGGGTAGGACATAGTGGAACCAAATGGGAACCTACCTGGCCCCTGCCTTGCCCAGTTTTCCCCACCTGGAGCTGCTTCCCAGACAACTGAGCCCGGCCCAGAGCTAGGATCTCCCTATGCAGAGGCGCTGAGGCCAGCACAGCAGCACTGGGGCGACATGGGAGCCCTCCCTGCATGGCTCCCTGCAGGGCAAAGGAAAGCAGCTCAAGGGCCAGTGGGGTCCTGACTCACCACGGAGGCCACTGGCCTCCCCACGAACCACCATCCCACACAAGGGCCTGACACAGGCTGTGTGCTCTGCCCTCGTGCCTCAGAGGGTACAGCAGTCCCTGTCTCACGTCCTTGCTCTGAGCCCCAGAGAGCAGGAAGTGACGGGGTGACAAGCAGCACAGTGCAGAGTGGGGCCCGGACACCTCTGACCCCTGACTGTCAGCTCCCTCTGCCAGAGCTGGAGGGGCCTGGGAACAGGCGCAGAGGAGGGAGAGGGAAAGCAGTGGGAGGAAGCCTCTAAGCCCCTTCACTGCCGCCTCCCAATCCGCGTCAGTTTGTCCTTCCTCCCGTCCCTGCCTGCCTGGCCCCACAGCCGCACCCAGGCCCACAAGCCTCCTAGGCCGCATGGGTGGCTGTGCCTAGTTCTCCTTGTCAGGCTCCACCTAGGGTCCCCTGGCAAATGCAGAAGAAACCTGAGCCCTGCTGAGCCCCAGCAGGTGGAGGCCCTGCCGGGCGGGGAGGGAATCAGAATTACATTCATGGCTGGCTCATGGCATGAGCAGCTAGGCCCGGGGGGAAATGGACCTTGCCCAGGTGGGAGGGAGGGAAGGTCCAGCTGCGCAGAAGCAGCTGGTGCCCTGCAGACCCCAAAAGATGGCACAGCTGCGGAAGTCCCGGAGGTTCAAATCTGGAGGGAAGGAGGCTGCAGGAGCGGGGAGGAGGCAGAAGTGGCCCAGGCCAGCAGGGGGTGCTCGTGCAGCGGAAATCCAGTCCACTGGCCAGCGGAGAGCCTGCCTGGCCCCGCTACAGGCATAGAGATCACTCTGAAGCGGGGAAGGAGCAGTAGAGATGCACTTGAACTTGAGCCATGGTAGCTAGTCTCTGTGTGGGCTGGGGCAAGCCTAGCCAGCTCTGGTTGCCATAAGAAATACCATAGACTGGGGGGTTTAAATAGCAAAAATCCATCTGCTCGTTGTTCAAGCTGGGGGCTCACTCCTGGGAAGGACCCTCTTCATTGTTTTCGGACAGTGACCTTGCTGAGTCTTAACACGGCAAAGAGAAGGACTTAGCCCTTCAGGTTTAGGGCCCTACCTTTATGACTCCACCAACCTTAATTACTTCCTAAGGACCCCCCACAGGATTATCCCATTAGGGGTCAGGGGCTCAGCATTTGACTCAGGGTCTAAGGGACATGATTCAGCACATGGCAGGCGAAGCCTTTTCAAACAGGGGTGCAGCTTCTGGCCTCCCCTGTGGAAGATGAAGATGTTCATAGCACCACCCACTGCCGGGGAGAGGGGTGAGGTCATGTTGGGGGCTGGGAGGATGGGGACCTGGAGTGTCTGAGCACCTGCCCATGCAGCTGAGGACCTTCCCGAGCCACCGCCCGGGGCCCCAAACCTTCCTACACAGGCCAGGTCCTCAGCTGACAGCAATGCCAAGCCTTCTGCGCAGGAGGGGCCTGCCAGCTGTGGGAAGGGGGCTCAGTCCCCAGGACGGGGCCAGGACCTCAGCCATGAGCCAGGCTGGCTGTTTTTGCTCAGCAGACCTGTCCCAAGGCTTCATCTCGGCCAGGCTCTGTGCGGGGCACAGAGAAGGCACACCTGCCCCGTCCTCCTACCGGCGTCCCAGCCAGGGGCACGTCCTATAGGCCACAGGGCCCGGTGGCGTTGGCAGCCCCGCCACTTAGGTTAGCACTGGTTAAGCACCCGGGGCAGGTCCAGGTCTGGACCTCACAAGGCCTGTTACTGCCCTGCGCAAGATTAACAGAGGAGCCGGCAAGGTGATTGGCCACGGGCTGGAGTGGGCGGGGCAGTCCTCACTCTACTGGGGATTACAGGATTTTGAAAACGTCTCCTTACACCAAGCCTGTTTCCCCCTCCTTGAAATGGGAGTAGGAGTTCATTATTAGGCATAGGACATGGGGGATCCCCTGCCCCTCTTTGTTCCTCATCCCTACTTGTTCTATTCTACAGGTCCCACCCAGCTTTACTCTCCAGCGCGCCCCAAGATCAGCACCCCTAAATGGGACAGGAGGCAGCATGCTGAGGGTTTCTCTAATCTCTTAGAGGCAAGTCTCCTTCCAGGGTGGTGGCTGCAGGAGCCCATTTGAGTGTCCCTCAGATGTGCAGGGTCCCCCCCCTTAGACTTCCTGCAGGACCCCTGGGCAAGCAGACCCTATGTGGGGTAACAATACCAGGCCACAGGGACACAGGGACGCAGGAGCAGGCCTGTGCAGGTGGAACAGCGGTGAGCTCCCCCGGCCTGCTCCGGCTCTTTCTTTGGTCTGCTGAACTTCTGGTCCCCTGACCGCAAGGAGTGGCAGAGGCTCAGCTTGACCCAAATGGGCCCCAGGACAGGCCTCTGAATGGCCTTCAGTTCCCTGCTCAGGCCTTTGGGTAGCTGAATTACCTTCATGTGGGCCCGGACTTCAGCTCAGATGCCACAGCCCAGCCTCCCAGCCCGCACCAGGATCCCACAGGGCCCACAGCTCCATGAAAGGATTCCGTGCTTCAGAGGGAAGAGGGAACAGGCACAGGCAGGGCGAGCCGCCAAGATCCCCACGGCCAAGCCGGAGGGAGGAAGGACTGCAAGTGCTTTGGAAGGCGTTTCTGCCAAGCCGGCACATCATTTTTAACCAAGATGTCCAGTGTTCCTTGGAGAAGGGCAGCCTCAGGCAACAGAACCCCTCCCTGCCTCTCCGGATCCAGCAGGAAATCTGCACCCTGGCTGCAAGGACCACTCAGTCGCGTTACAGGCAGTTTCTCTCTATACCTACCCTCCCTCCCCTGCCATACTGCAAAATTGTTATTTGTACAAATAAACTTGGAAAACACAACAACAACCCCCCCCCCAAAAAAAAAGCATAAAAAAGAAAAGCCACTCAGCCTACCTCACCACACACTCTGTCAGCATTCTGGAAATTTCCATCTGAAGTGTCGCTGTGCTTGAGAACATCTCCCGCACTCCTGGTAGGTATCCATTTCAGACTTAAGGCCCATCTCTCCCGGAAGGTGCTAGGAGGTACAGTCACGCACCCATTTCCTGCTATTCCAAATCAACCTGCTTTGAATACTTTTGTGCCAACTAACTTTTCCCTGCTCGAAAATATTCCCTCGCGTTGATTTTTTAGAAGCCAAAGTTTCAAGAGCGGTCTGTTCCTGTGATTGACAGTGGCAGCTCCAAAGAGACAGCTTTGGGCTCAGTGAAAGGCCAAACATCCAGACAGAATCATCTGAAGCCGGAAATGAATTCTTCATAAGAGAGTGAGTCCCACATAGCCGGAGGTATGCGAGCAGAGGGGACAGGTTGTCCAAAGGAGAGTTCTGTCTTGCATTGGGCTGCGCACATTTATTTGGTGGGTCACTCATCAGACAGTGGACAAGTTTCAATACTCAGTTGTGTGCTGGGTGCCAGAGAGTCTGAGATGAGCCTGCTGTGGGCTCTGCTACACAATGTTATCATGACCGTAAAGGAGGAAACCCTGGGAACAGGGTGAGAGGAGTCTGGAAGGAAGCTGAAGAGAGGAAAAGGGACAACTATGCAACTGAGAGAGACAGGGACCATTTCCGGCTGGAAGGGAGGCCTCGTGGTGGAGGTGACACATGGGCTGGGATGATGGCAAGGATTTGGATGTTAGGATGGCAGGGAGAGAGCGCTGGGGCAGAAAGAAAGGCAGGAGCCAGGTCTCCTGTGCAGAGCTTTCTGCAGTGAGGGCCCTTTTCTCTCGGTACTATCTAATACAGCAGCAGCCAGCACCCTGAAAGATGGTCAGCATGACTGCGGAGCAGGCTTGTTCACTAAGTGCATTTGAATTAAATTCAAATGGTGACCCTGTGGGCCCACACAGGCCCAAAGGCTCTGGGTATGGAAGCTGGGCATAGAGGGAGAAAGGAGGGTGTGGAGCTGGCCCAGGTCACCTGGTGCTTGCTCCTAAAGACCATGGGACTCACTGAAGTTGGAGCACCTTTCCAGGCCAAGGGAGAGGGGTGCTTGGGGGGACTGAAGGTGGATCCAGGATGTGGGATGGCTGTGGAGGCTGAACAGGCTTGGGATGAGGATAGCTACATCTGCTGGGCACCTGCACTTGCCAATCTGGCAGGAAGGCTGACAGAAGCTGTGAATTCCCTCCAGGGCCTCACTGTCAGATCTTGCTCCCCTCGCCCTGGCCCCCAGGCCGGCCTGGACCAGCTCCGCATCTGACTCTCACAGACAGCCTCATCCTGGTTCCCGCATAGCATGGTGGGACCCCTGCATGGAGGCGGTGCCTTGCCCTTCCTGAGGCAGCTGAGGGAGGCCCTGCAGCCTCCAGAGCCAGCCAACATGCCGGCTGTGTGACCTTGTGCAAGGGGCACTCTCTGAGCATCTCCAGCGCCCGCAGGGGGCGGGGCGTGCACAGCAGGAGCAGGCACACAGGACCGACAGGGCTGTGCACAGCCATGTGCTGTGTGGAACCATGAAGGGCTCTCTGCGGCATGTGCGCAGCGTCCTGTGTGCTTTTGTGCACGTAAGGATCCTGCAGTGGGCAACACCCCGTGTCTGTGGGCTGGGTGACCTATGCGCAGTTCCCCTGGGCTCAGGGAATTAAGGGTGGGCACGTACACGTGGGGTGCCTGCACCTGGGAGTGGGCCGGGGACCAGAATAGGTGTGCTTCCTGGGGCCCTGAGGAGCCCACTCCTCAGCTGAACCCTTAGCCATGACACACAGTCCGTGGTACCACTCTCCAGGTCCTGGTGGAAACTAGAGACCAAGTGGCACAGGGTTTCCCTCCAAGAACACACACCCTGCCCTGCCTCCCCCCTCTGCCCCTTTCCAGCTCACCAAATCAGGCAGGGCCCTGTGGGTGTGGCCAGGTAACCCCACACCACAGCTGGACCCAGGGAGACCACGCGGGCCAAACAGGCAGGCCTGCATGAAGCCATGCAACCACGCCTGATTCAAGGCTGCCCTGCTCTGGGAATCTCCTCCTGGCAGCCACTTTCCTCCTGTCTCCTGAGAACGTTCCAGGTCATAATGCACCATCATCCCTGCTTTGCGGCAGGGGAACTGAGGCTTCAGAGGGGAGAGAACTTTGCTTCCAGACTCACTCTGACTGTCCAGCCCCATCTGCTGGCCCAGGGCGTGATGTACAGAGGACCTAACTCTGACCACGGCCACAGGCGGCTCTCGGAGGCAGCGTGGACGTGGGCTCTAGACGCCTCCCTCCCACTCCCTGTGTAGGTCCTCGTCTGTCAAATGGGAACAGATCCCCAGGGCACATGCCTAGCAGCTGGCTGCTACACGCCAGCGCTCAGAGCTTTGCTGCGGCTAAAAACGCACAGGATTCCGAAAACCCTGGAGGAGCCTCAGATCGCTCCGAGCTCCCCAGGCTGGTCACCGTTGCTCACCTGCCCAGGAGGGCTGCGGAATGGGCCCCGGGGCACGGGCAAGTGACAGGACAGGAGGCTCACAGTCCAGGACGGCCCCCAGGCTGGCACTTGCTCCTCAGCCCCGAGGAGGGAGCTCACTGGCATTTCTGGAACTGCTGGGTGCCTGGGTGGGGGCTGAGGGCTGGCACTGCTCATGGCTCCCCAGCCAATTGCTCACTAATCCACCCTCCACATCTGCTTCTAAATAACTTAATTAGACTGGAAGAGCTGCTGGCGGGCCGCCAGGGTGGGGCCAGGGAGGGGCCACGGAGCTCCTGACAGGGGACCCCCCACACTGCAGGGAGGACCCGAGAGAGAGAGAGAGAGAGAGAGAGAGAGAGAGAGAGAGAGAGGGGGGGGGGGGGCCTCCCCTCGGAGGAATGTGCCCCTCTCGTCACAGCAACCTGCCACATGGGTCTGCCAGGCTGGGACCACTGGACAGATGAGGAAACCCAGGCTCTAAGGGGGCCAGTGAGGATCCAACAAATCAGTTGGGATCGGATGCGTAGGCTCCAAAGAGGAAGTGGGGCTCCCCGCCAGGGGCCAAGAGCTCAGCCCTCCAAGAAGCTGAGGGAGAATCAGCTGGCTGGCGTCCCTCCCAGGGGAGAGTTGAAGTGGCAGATACCTACCATCCTGCCAACGGACTCCAGTAAGTTTCCGGAGGCCCTGAGCTGGGGTGCAGCCTGTGGGGCCAGCCCTGGAAAGGGGGACTCCAGGCCCTGAGGACAGACTCTGAGCTGACATCTGTCCTGCTGGGGAGTCTCAAACCAGTGCCCAGTCCCCGATCCCCTGCCCTTCGGGGGCCCGGCCAGAGCCGTCAGCCCCGTTGAATGTATGCGGCCCAGGACAGCTCTCTCGCCAGCCCCAGGGACACTGGAGCTCAGGCCAAGGGGGTGGTCCAGGGCAGGGGGCCTGGTGGCCAGGGGGAGCTGAAGCAGCGCAGGACGCCGCCCCTGCTCTCCAGGCCTTTTCTGACTCTTCTCCATCAGCTGCCGAGCCGGGTGTGAGCCAGGACCTGGGAAGATGGGTGTGTGCGCTTGTGCATGTGCGTGTCACCTGCAGAACACCCAGCGAGCAGGAGCCCTGCCCTGCGCCGTCCCAGCCGCAGTGAAGCTCACTGCCTGTCAGGCCACTTCTCTCTACTGCGGAACACATCCTCCCTCGTGGGCCCTGCCCACCTCACGCCGGTCCTGCGCAAGCCCCGCCCAACTCACCCCAGAGCGGGCGGAGTCCTTCCTCTCCCTTCCACTCCTCACCTCCAGGCACCATCACCAGCCTCAGGACTGCTGCCGCATCCTTGCCACTAGTCCCCCTGCTCCCTGTACCCCTGCCACCACACACACACACGTGCACACACATGAGCACGCACACACACACACATATGTACTCATCTATCTATACTTATACATATATACATACATATACACAGCCACGCACACACTTATAGACTACAAACCCATATGCACATATATCCATATATGTGTATCTACACATCTCCAAATATACCTGTGAACATACATGTACATATATACACACATATGCATATACAAATCTAAACACGCACACACCACTGTCAAGGGGTCTTTCCATAATTCAAATCTGGCCAGGCTGCCCCCACCCCTCCCCAGCCCGCCATCCACTCTGCCTTCAACCACTTGGCCTTGGAGGCTACTGGGCATGGTCTGCTCACCTCCCTGGCAACCCCAGACACTAAACAACATAAAACATGGGTTTGGCACCTGGAAAGTTGCTTGCAAGTTCTAGCCCAGCATGGAAATGTAGCAACCTACTGAGATTTTTTTTTTTTGAGACAAGGTCTCACTTTATAGTTCACACTGGCCCTGAGCTCACTATGTAGCCCAGGCAAGCCTCGAACTCACAGCAATCCTCCTGTCTCTTCCTCTCAAGTGCTGACAGACGTGAGTCACCATGAATGGCATTGTGGTATGTGGTACCATGGTTCGAACTTGGGACCTTGCTCTTGACAGGCAGATGCTGGAACCACTGAGCTAAGTCCCGGGCTGAGACTTTTCACTAAACAGAAACCAGAAAGGGCTGGAGAAGGGCCTGGGTTCATCCCCCTACTGAGAACAACAGCAATAACAACTACAAACTCAGGTCCCAAAAGCGGCTGGGCTGGCTGTGAGTCCTAGGCGGCCATCCAGGCCCACCGCTGCTGTGTAGCACTCACAGCACCCTCTGGGCCGCTCCTGACCTGGGGAGCAAGGTTGCTGATGCCCTTCGGCGCTGAGGACTTGGCAAGGCCCTAGGTGGCGGGGTACCAGCCCAGGAGCTCTCCACACCCACCTGGGGCCGCAGTGGCTGTGGGCCTCCCCAGGCCCCGCCCCTGGGCTCCAGGTTTCCTTAGCGCCTCCCCAGCATTTCTGTTCACCTGTGAGCATCATGAATAGGGCTGGGATAGATGCTGCCTGTGTCTCAGTGACGAAAACATGAGTCCCTGCAGATGGACAGGTGGTCTCCTGAAGACGTACACCCCAACACAGACCATGCACACAGATGCGTGTGCACCACACACAGCCACGTGACACCTGCACACAGAGCACCCTCTTAGCCATCTGCACCCTGCAGGCTGAGTCAGGAGGAAGCCCAGGGAAGGTCCATCTTCACAGAGGGGCAGCCCCACCCCTGGGGCCTGAGCCTAAGCAGAAAGGGCAGGACCAGGCCCCCGGAGTCTTGGGTCCTGTCTGGAGCACAGCAGTGCTAGCCTGTAGGGGGCATCTGGGAGGCCCTGCGGCCTAAGCTACCAGGGTGGCCTGCAGGGGCGGGAGTCTGGCTGCCAGCTGGCTGTTAGGGAGTGCTTGGGCCTGGCAGTGCTGCCAAACGCCCACTTGTACCAGCCGTTTGTTTCCAGGGCCTGCCTACAAGCTAGCGGGCATGCTGGGCCCAGGCAGCCCTGCGCTGTCCTGCCAGGAAGAAGCAGCCCCTGAGAGGGTGGCCTGGAAAAGGTTGGGGAACAGCAGGACCAGCATCCTCATCCCATCCCCCAGATGAGGACAGGCAACTGGAGGCAGGACCGCCCTGGCAGGGTGGTCTAGGACAAGTTGCAGGCCTTTTGCCATCTCTTCTGCATAATCCTGGGGCAGGAGCCAGCCAGTGTCCTAAGGCTGCCTCCGTGCTGACACCAAGCATTTGGGGATGCAGGCCACCCTGACCAAGAAGGACAGGGAGTGGAGGGCTGTAACCACAAGAGGGCGCCCGAGTTTCACCTTGCGGGGAGCCAAAGCCACAGAGTGAGGCTCAGGGCCTGGGCTGGGGGTGAGGAGAGTGGGGAAGCTGAGTAATGCGCAGACCACCCATGCCTATCTCCAGGCAAAGCCCTCAGCCTTACTTTGTCTCTCTTCATCTGAACGCAGCCCCGCATGAACTAATGAACTGGATGAGGCAACAGAATCACTAGGCATTTTACAGGCCAGGAGAGTCACCCAGAATGATGCAGGGATTTGCCTCAGTCACACAACTAGCTGGCACAGAGGTTTCTCTGGCTTTCAACCAGCTTTGGAAAAGATGCCAGAAACAACCCTAAGGGTTTCCAGGACTCAGGCACGCAGAGCAGGACTCAGCTGCCTCAGATACCAGGCCCCACTCTGGGAAGCACCAAGTCATAATAGTAATCAGTTCAGAGGAGTAGGAGTCACAAACCAGGCATGGTATCACGTGCCTGTAACCTCAGCCCTTCGGGAGGCTGAGGCAGGAAGATTCCAAGTTTGAGCCCAGCCCGGACAACTTAGTCAGACGCTGTCTCCAAATAAAAAGTAAAAGGGATGGAGACAGGGTTCTAGGATCTTGGTGTGTGCCAGATGTGCCAGGCATTGTGTGGGCTCTCCGCCCAAGAGGTGCCATTGCAACAGTTATGAAGAAAGGTAGAGGAGACATCAGGAATATGCCAGAAGCCACACAGCTTCGGCTCCCGGGCTCCCCCTGCACTGAGTCTCTGGAAGGCTGCTCTCCACGAAGGACCCCCAGGCACCTCCTCCCGCTGCCCCCCAGCAGCATCTCCCACCTGCTTGGCTAGAGATGGAACCTCAGGCCCCACTGTGGGGGCCTCAACCCAGAGGGGGACAGTCCAGCATAGAGGACTGCTCGGGGTGGGCTGGCCACCAGGGGCTCTGTGAACACAGACCTGGTCACCAACCCAACCCTGTCACCGTGCCGGGACTCTGACCGTGAAGTCAGAAGCAGGACAGCCTGTCCACCTGTGAACTGGGCCCTGCCTCCCCCGAGTGAGGCAAGAGCCCCTGATCCTCGGCGTGCCCTCCCCCCGTGCCCCACCTGCCCTCCCCCACCCCACCCTTGCTCACTCTCCCAAGCCTGGACGCCCAGCCCAGACCTCACCCAACCCTTCCCTACTCCTTTTCACACCTTGTTACGGGGTCTCATCCCCACAGCGCTCCCTCCCCCCACACCGCCCAGTCACCCCCACTGGGCCACATCTGTGTTATCCTCACCTGGGCCTCCGGTGTCCTCCCAGCCTCAGCCTCTCTATTCACTGTCCTCATCCTGGCCACGCAGGCCTGGCCTTCCGGGGACCTTGTCACCACACGCCTCGTCCTCTGGGAGCCACTTCCCTCCCTGCCCGGCCTGGCCCCTCTGTGGCCTTTCTACAGCCACTGTCAGGGGCACCCACCCAGGCCCCGCAAAGCTCCCACCCCGTTCACCAAAGACGCAGCCGTGGACACAGCGGCCAGTCCTTTCAGGTTCTAATGTCCCACCCCACCGGATCGGTCCCCACCCTCCCTCCCTGTCCCCTCACGGCCACCCCTCTCATCAATAAACATGCCCATCTCTTGGGACAACTTTGAAAGTCCCTCCCCAGCCTCCGCTCAGTGCCAGCCAGACTCATCCTTCTCTTTCCAGAGGCCCCAAGTGCCGTTCTTGGCCCCATCTCACTTCCCATCTGCCACTGCTCCCACCGTGCACTGCAAGGGGTGACCGGGCCACCATGACACCCTTGCCAAATCCAGGGAGCCCTTTCCTAGTCTTACCCCAGCCCAGTGAGGGCCCCTGACGATACTGTGAGGCAGACCCCACGTCATTCCCATCATGCAGATGGGACTCCAACGTTCAGGAAGGGCGGTCGGCTTGCTCTGAGAGGAGCCTCTCGGTCCAGCTCCCTCCCCTGGGCACCCCGCAGGAACCTCAGACTTGCCACCACCAAAGCGGGCTCTCTGGGTCTGCCCGGAAATTCTCCTGGCCTGGTGGCCCGGTTCACAGAGGAAGAGGGCTGGGCCTCGGCAGTCTTCCTGCTGCCCAGGAAGTCAGCACAGAGCCCAGGCGCTGCTTCCACCTGTGGCTTCTGCCCTCGATGAGCATCCTCTCCTAAGCGGGGCTGGTGGGGACGAACCGGTTCGGCCTGCTGCGGGGCAGCTGCTCAGAGTGCTGGCCCTTCTGCAGCTCACCAGCCGCAGCACAGTGATTATAATCCTCTCTGACCGACCGGCATAAACATGCTTTTGTTCAAAACCCAAAATGAGATTCCAAGATCAGAAGAGTCAAGAGTTTAGAAGATCCCTGCAGGGTCCATTGGGGTGAATTAGCACCCCCCGATTGAAATATCCTCAACCTCGCGCTGGCAAGGCCTTCAGAGTGCTACGAAAGTGTGAGCCTAGGGGAGAGCCAGCCTCACCTTTCTGGGGCCTTGAAGAGGGGAAGTGCCTGCCGGGGAGGAGGGACAGGGCCTTGGCTCCCTGGCTATGTGTCTGGGCAGGCCCGGGCCCCACTCCAGGCTGTGGCCTCTTCAGCCAAAGACATAGAGTACTTACAGGTAAACTCAGGTCCTTGCGTAGGGACTGAAGATTGTCATCCCTTGGGCATAAAGCCCAGGATTTGTAAGAACTGATTGCAGGAGGAGAAGGGAAAAGGGGCCAGCGCTGGCTGGGCGTAGCTGTCACACTCCACTTCCGCTGAGGCAGCCACGCACTGTTTCTTTGCTTGGACAGAGGAGAGGATGGAGGCCGGATTGTGTGTCTGGCATTGGCGCGGTGACTGGTCCCCACCCCCAGGGATGGTTATCGCTTCTCTTGTTTGCCAGGTCTTAGCTCCTGCCCATGCGTGTGACCCAGGACTGGCCTTGCCCACACCCTGCTTGGCGAGGCCACACTGCTGCCCACGGTCTTGGCTGCTCCCTCAGGGCCCTGCCCCCTTGAAGCCGATGAGCTCGGCTCTGCACTTGGAGCTGCACGGGGCAAGCCTCTCCCAAGCCTGTTTGCCTGTTTGTAAAAGGAGGATGGAGGGGTGGTGGCGGTCCCCGCTAATTACGTGAGATGACTCTTGTCAAACCCAGGCACAGTGCTGGCGCTGGAGCCGCATTCACCTGAGCGGAGGGAGTTGGGATCTTCCTAATCTATTCCTGAGGAGGCTCCGTCTATCAGCCCCATTTTGCAGTAAATACATTGCGGTTCAGAGGCTCGGCAACTTGTCCGAGGTCACAGGGCTATTAACACGAGCAGGAACTGGGGCTCCGACCAGATCCGGGTGGCTCCAGAGGGGTCAGGATGGAAGGGAAATAAGTGAGGCTAGATCCCCAAGAGCAAGAAAAGGGAGAGGGAGGGAAGAGAAGGGAAGGGGAAGGGGAGAAGAAAGGAGGGGAAGGGGGGGTTGCTGCAGGCAGCCGCAAGTCCAGAAATGGCTGCCTTGGGTAGAGGGCCAGGGCCCGCAGGGTCAGCGGGGGCAGTGCGGGGCTGGCAGCGAGCGCTCCCTTCCCTGTGTTCGCGGTAACCTTGCTCTCAGCTGGTGTGGCCACTGGCATCCTAATGAGGCGGGCACGCCCACGTGACAGTGCTCAGCAGAGCCTCCTGCCACTGAGCCGGAGCCAGGATTCCACATTCCTCCCAGTGGCCAGCATCGCCTGCCAGTCTGTTTTGGGTCCCAGGGGCAGGAGGTGAGGGTGAGCCCCCAGCACCCAACAGCCCTAGATGGCTTCCCTGGGGACCTAGGCACCTGCAGGGTGGAGTCACCTCGGCCACCAGCCTCCATGCCGCCACTGCGAGCCCCGCCCACCCCCCAGCGCCAACAGCTGGGAATTCCTCGGGTGTGACAAAGGGCCCCAGCTCGAGCCAGGTCAGCTTCAGGCTGCGGCTCTGACAGCACGCTGCCTGTGCGGCTTGGGCACATCCCTTGCCCTCTGGGACTCAGTTTCTCTTGCCAGGGGAGTTGGTGGTTAGCAAGCAGGAAAGTCTCAGGATCCGGATTCAGAGGCCGAGGCTTGACAAGAAGCTCGGACTCTGATTTCCTGGTGCAGGTTGGCCGCAGGCGCATGAGGCTGGCTCCAGGGAGCGTGTGACAATCGGGTGCGCCGAAAGCCCACAGAATGGGCCCCAGCACTGGCATCTGCAGAGATAGCGAGCGAGTGGGGGATGCGTGACTGCTGAGGGAATTCCGGGGCTCCTGCTGTCCAGAGACAGGCATCCACAGACCTCTGAGCCTCCTCAAATCTTCACATCTCCATCTCCGGGGCCTCTTCAAGTCCCCAGCCGACATCCAGGCTCCAGCACTCAGCCCCAGCAGCAAAACTGCACTAAATTCTCTGCTGGTGTCTAAGTCCCAGTCTGACTTCTGTCGCCCTGGTTGGATGCGAGAGGCCTGTGCATGGGGTGATGGTTTGTGCTCCTCAGGCCTCTGGGCTGCAGGCTCCATGGGGGTGGCAGCTGTGGCCTTTCTGTTTCCCAGTTCCGCGTGGTACAGAACAGATGCTGGGAAGCCTGATAAAGTGACAAGACCCTCGCGGGGGTCTCTGGATCCTTGGTCTGGCAACACAGGACCCCTCCAACATTTACCACCCCATCCAGGCACCCAGAGAGCTGGCGCTCAGAACTGCTGCACACACTTGCTTGTCCTGGACACACTTTCGTCTGAGCTGTGCCTTCTTTCCAGCCATTCCCTGCAAAGGCCCCTCCCCCATCCATGGCTTGCCCAGAACCCTGGACTCCCACACGCGAAGATGGAGCCCTGCCGTGGCTGCCTCACCCAGAAGGCTGCACGCTGGGCTCTGCCACTTGTTCCTGCCCGACCCTGCCCTGGACTCCTGGACAGGGACCAGAGACACCCATCTGAGATGAGCAAGGAGCCAGCAGCTCAACTCTGCAACATTCTCAAATGCATGACCTGGGGACAATCATTGCCCCTCCCGGGCCTTAGTTTCCCCAGCCTTAAAATGACACAGCCAGGCTAGATAGGGTCCTTGGGCTCCTTTAGCTCTGACATCTCCTGCAGGTGTAAATAAGTGTACTCCTTTAGCTCTGACATCTCCTGCAGGTGTAAATAAGTGTACATTAGACAAACAGCCAGCCCCAAAGTGTGAGCTGTCGCTGGTGCTGGGCCACAGGAACCTGCCTTTGGGGCTCAGAGGCTGGAATGAGTCAGACCTCAGACAGTGAAGCAGCATCTCTACCCTGAGCCAGCAGAGGGCACTAGGGTGCAGCTGAAGCCACCCAGATGTTCCAAGACCTCCCTGACTCGGCCTGTTCAGAATACTGCTGCCACGGGAAAACACCAGATGAGGTGGCCGGCCCAAGAGTGAGGGCAGAGGCTGGCTACCCAGGGACACTTTTTCCAGTAGAAAAACGGGAGACCTCTTGGCCCTGACCTGTCCATTTCTATCATAGTCTATGACCAACAGTGGCCAGAGGGCACCTAGACTTTCCCACCAGGGTTGTTAGGCCTATGTATCAGATGAGGAAATGGAGGCCCAGAAGGAGAGGCCGGCTCTAGGTTACAAGGTAAATTTTGGCCTCCATGCTCAGATGGGCTTCCCTGCACCTCCTGCTTGACCGCTGGATGTAGCTCTCGCTCGGGTAAGGGGCCACCCATGCCACCACCACCACTCCTTGGCTATGGGATGCAGGGAAAGCAGCAGGCCGGTGATGGAGACCTCAAGAACAGAGGTGGGCAGAGGAATGTCAGTTTCACAGAGAGGGACAGAGACAAAGAAATGAGGGAACAGAAGGACATGGGAGAGGAAGGTAGGAGAGATTTGAAAGAAATATAAGGCAAGTCAGTGGGACAGAAGAGACAGACAGATAGACAGACAGGACCGTGGGGGAAAATGGAGGAAAGAGCCTCTGTGGACAAGGCAGGAGATGACAGAGAGGAGAGAGATCAGAGAGGCAGGCAGCCTAGAAGAGAGGTGGAGACCGACTCAGAGAGAAGCTAGGGTGTAACAGAGAGACCCCCGTCCCGGGCCACTGGAGCAGCTTCGGCCTGGAGAAGCGGACCCCGCTGCCTGCCTCATCTCCCTGCTACACCAGCCCCAGCGGGGTTGTGGGCCAGACACCTCCTCTCAGGACGGCTGACGGCTGTCTGCTGTCTGCTGTCGGCTGTCGGCTGCTGGCCCAGCTCCCTAGGGCACCTGAGCAGACAGGCAGGGTCTCCAGGGCCGCGTTGCTAGGTGACATGGCCCCAGGGTCCCAGCCTGCCTCCCCAGTCTCCTCCAGGGTGGGGCTCGGGGCTCACCTGAGTTCTGGGTCCCCAGCCTCTAATGCCAGCTTAGGCAAGGCCCTGCCTGCCATCCTATAGCCCTGTACTGGGAAGAGGAATTCACCTTTGGAACTACCACTGATGCCAGGCCCCTGGCTCCTGGCATCCTGAGCCGACAGAGGCCATAGGTTCTGGTGTACTGCTGAGAAACACCGAGAGCACAGGCCTGGGACAGGAGCCCTATTCAAAGGCAGATGTAGCCCAGTGGCCCTGTACTCACCTGGCAAGCAAGCACAAGGACCTGAGTTCGATCTCTGGTCCTGCACATGTACAAAAAAAAAAATTTAGCCTTGCCTTTACAAGACATGTGGCCTTAGGTAAGTCACTCTCCCCCTTGAGACTCAGCGAACGCAACTGAAACAAGGATAGAATCTATTTCACTAGGGCTGTCCAGCGAACAGCACAGGTTGGCTGCAGGCTCTGCCCCTGTCCTTCTGCCTGCGATGGAACCTTGTATGTGTTGCAGATGGAAACACTTCCCTACCCCTTCTCTGTTGCCCGGTTGGCCCTGCCATGCCCCTCCCCCCATGCCCCTCCCCCTTTGAAAACACCAATCTGCAGCAGTATCTGGGCTGCAGCCACCTGACCCCTCCCGTAGGCACTCAGACAGGGACGAGGGGAAGGAAACCCAGCCATGCACCAAGCCTCCCAAGTCTTGCTTTGGGCCTCCGGTAAGAGCAACTTCCCTCCCAGGCTGTTTTAAGCCCCTCACCACCCCCACTTAGAGATGAGGAAATGGATGCCCTGAAATGGACCACTAGTCTCCCACACCCGAAGATGGGAAGCTGCACTTGGACCCCGCAGGCAACCCCTACACCCCTGCTCCTAACCTCCAGCCCCCAGGCCTGGTGGCCCCAGAGAGTCGCACAGGGCAGGAGCACAAGACTGAAGGCTGGCCAGGCCTCCTCCCTGATGCCCACCAGCTCCTGGTCTGGCTTGGCAGGACCGACTGTGAGAGGCCTCAGGGGCAGGGGGCCAGCCCAAGGCCGAGCTGGAGCGTGATTTACTGTCTGCGCTGCTTGTGGGCTCAGTGCTCTCTGAGGGCCATAAATCTCTGGCTGCAGTGTGGGCCAGGCCGCTGGCAGGTGGCAAGGGCAACTCGGGGCAGCTGCAGAGTGCCACCCAGGGCAGACCGCCTCTTGCCCACCTGGAGCTGCCCCTTGGGAGAGACTGAAGGACTGTCCCAGGTAAGGCTTGGTATCTGCAGGTCCTCTGGGGCTTGAGGACAGGTGGTTCCATGCTGAGTCCGCGCCCCTGACTCGGCCCACGCTATTTTGTGTCTGCCTTCTCTCCACCCCAAGCCTTAGCAGGGACATCGGATGGCGTGTGGGGTGGGAGCGGCTACAGCAGCTCTGCCAGGGCCACGCCAGCTTCTGTGTCTTCTATCCCCACCCCCAGAGTATAGAGACAGACGCGGAGGCTGAGGCCGGCCCTGCCCACCCTGGAGCCCCGCCGCCCCCTTGGCCTTTCGCTCAGAAGTCTAAGGAGAAGAGAGTGGCCAGCGGGACACTGAGCTTCACAGAGCCCAGCACGCAGCCTTCCTCTCACCTCCTCCCTGGACCCAGGCGCAGAATGGGGCTGGTGCATGCTTCTCCTGGGCCAGGAGTCCTAGCCACTCCGTGGGCCTACGAGACTCAGAGAGTAGATGTGGAGCAAGTAGGGGTGCGTGCGTGCGTGCATGCATGTGTGTGTGTGCACGTGCACTCTGTGTGCTAGGCAGCCCCGGGCAGGTGTGGGATGTCTCTAACAGCTTCACCCACTTCCTCTCCCTGAAGTGGCTCTCTCAGTGGTCTCAAGTTCACCTTCCTCTCCTCCCCTACTTATAGGTAGACTGAGTTCAAGTCCCAGTGCAGGCCCCTTCTGCCTCATGGGACACTGCACTAGTCACAAGCTTCGTGTGACTGTCTTAAGACTGAAGGAACAGCCAAGGTGCAGCTCGGCCTGGGGACATGTGGGAAGATGGAGCATCTGGAGGGGACAATGGGCCTGGCGGTGTGTGTGCCTGCGTGTGCAAGAATATGCATATGTGTCTGTGTCTCCATGTACCATGTGTCTAATGTGTTGTGCATGCTTATGTGTGCAAGACATATTACACATTTGTGGCTTTTCTGTAGGGTCAAGTGTGTTTGTGAGCATGTGCGTGTGTGTGCGTGTATGTGTGTGTGTGTGTGCGCACAAATGTAGGTGATATAACCGAACTTCTTGGCTCTGTGATCCCTTCCTTCCATTATTGCCCACCCCCCGCCTGTGCTTCCTCTGTTTCCTTCCCCTCCGGCTCAGCCCACTGGGGATCCAGGCTGGGGCTCTGGGAGCAAGTCAGCTGGCTGGGCCCTCACAAGGACCCCTAATCCTCTTAGCGCATGCTTAACCCCAGCACCCCGGGTGGAAGCAGCCCCTGCCTACTGCTGGCTGGCCTGGTGCGCCACAGCCCAGGGCTAACAGGCTCCTGAGCCGCCCCACCCAGCTCATTAGATCTCGATATTGTCCTCTGATCCTGACAGTCTCCATGGAGGTGAGGATCTTTGTGCACATTTGACAGTCAAGGACTCTAGCTCAGACGGCGACTGGGGCCTTCCCAAGGCCATTAAGTGCGTGAGCAGAGAGCTAGCTCCGCTCAGGCCTCCGCCACATCCCGGGAAAGGAACAGGAAGTACACCGGAAGTTCCCTGGAGAGGCTCAGTGGGATTTCCTCTCGGGCGGGTCTCTGCTCAGCTCCAGGGCCCCAACCTCCTGCGGCATCTCCGTTCCCTGCCCGTGTCCCCCTCCCTGTCCCTGGTCCTAGGAGCAGCCCGTGCCTTCTGTTAGACCTTCACAGGCTCTACCTACCCATCCTTCAGGTCAGGTCAGAGGTCCTGCTCAGGGCCTGCTGGTCATACTGCAGTCAGATCATGCCTGCCTGGCTGCCTCTGCCCTCTCTGCCACGCACTGTCAGCACCCTTCCTGTTACTCCTGTCCATCGGCTCCTCACTCCACATGCACCTTGGATCACAGAGCCTTTCCTGCCAAATGTTCAGTGTGCCACACCCACCTCCAATGCCATGGGCCCCTCCTGAAGCTTGGCAGTCTGGATCCCCCACGCCACCACCCCAAATGCCACCTGGCTAATCCCTTTGGTTCTAGAACTAAATTCTACTGCCTCATTTCACAGTTTGTATGACTGTGTCTCTGTCTGCCTGCCTCACATGGCTCTTCCCCTACAAGACTCCATGTTTCAGGCATGAAGTCAAGGGATAGGTATCTTCAAGTGAGCCTTTGGGAGCGTGGGCACACAGTCGAGTTTTGGTGATGTCTTCTTGACCAGTGACAGAATGAGGAGGAACGATGGACAAGCGGACATACTTCCCACAGTCCTTCAAGAATGACAAGTTGGGGGCACAGGGTGGGAGGCACCTCTATCTGGCAAAAGCAGCCATAGCTTAGTGCCATATCCAGGGTGGGTGAAGCATGAGGAAGGAGGGAGGGAAGGAGGAGGTCCACTCCCCACTCGGCTCTCAGAGGAACAGCCAGCTCCCTGGCTCCCACCCCAAGTTCCTACGGTTCTTGAGCCTTCCAGAGGAGAAAGGTGCTGTCCCCCAGGCTATGTAATCTCTACTGTGAGCCCTGGACTGGCCCAAATTTGCTGTGAGGCCCTGGTTAGATCCCTGCCCATCTCTAGGTCTTGGGTTCCTATCAAAAAGAGTTGAAGAGTGAAGTCCTCGTGATTGCTAAATTCCAAACGGTTCCCGGGGGTAGGAGTCACACCTAAGCAGTCACAGGATAGAGCTGTCCTGACTTAGTCACTTTCTTGTCGCTGAGACTCAATACTTCACATCTGCAGAGGTTCGCTTTGGGTTATGTTTCAAGCCACACTTGGCGGGTTGTGCAAGAGCATGGCACAGCAGATGGGCACAGCGGAGAGAAAGCTACTCACTCACAGGGCTCGGGAAGTGGGGAGCAGTGAGGAGCTCCTGATAGCTCATCAAAGGCCACTGAGGCTCTGCCTCACTCAGCGCTGAGTTGGCTTCCGAGACTGGGATGGGGTTGCCATGCTGTGAGGATACACAAGCAGCCTGAGGAAGAAGAAACGGACTCCCCATCAAACCAGCACTCATCACAGGCATGGGGGTGAGTGACCAAAGAGGGGTCCCTGAGGCCTGGCTGAAGTCTTAGCCAAAGCAGGGTCCAGTGCCAGCGCCGCCCAGCCAAGTCCCTCCCAGGTGCCTGCCCCAGAAGCAAACGGGTGAGATGGTGTTCGTGGTGTTAAGCCACAGTCTTTGGGGGACTTTCTACACTGGAAGAGATACAAACGCGCCACTCCTCAGTCACCCCTTGCTGCCTCCCCACAGTCTGACCCCCTGGCCTTTCAGAGAAGCCAGGTCGGTGACACCCATGTCCAATGTAACCCTCTCACGCTGCAGTTGGAATGTGTCACCCAAAGCTCACAGGTTGGAAAGTTTCTCCTTAGCAGTGCTGAGAATCTACCCCAGGAACTCGGGAAGCACTCTGGGACTCCGTATGAGAACCGCAGTCCCGAAGTTTAACCCCCAAAGCAACAGCAGGTGGGAGTCTTAAGAACTGAGGCTGAGCCTGCAAACACAGGTCACAATCCCTATGGCAGGAGAGAGAGGTTATTTCGGATGTGGCTCAGCCTCCTCGCTCCTCACTCCTTGCTCCTCGCTCTCTGCAGCACATGTGCCCTTTCACAGTGTGTCAGCATCCGCCATGCTGGGGTGCACCAAGAAGGCTCTCACCAGGGCAGCCCTTGACCCCGGATCTCCTAGACTCCAGAACTGGACAGCGCATACACTTCTACTGTGCGTGCACTACCTTGTCTGAAGTGTTCTAACATAGCAGCAAAAACAGACTAAGACACAACCTACTGCAGACTACCCTCCTGTGTCTTTATGTCCATCCTGGACTGTGGACCCCTACTCCCCCATCTGCCCCTCAGCCCTTTCCTTCTCCCCAGCATCCAGTCACAGACTGCTCCACCCCATCTCCTGCACATCCCTGGATGCCTCTGTCTCTTGGGTCCACCTGGTGCAGGCCACACCCTCACCTGTAGTGAAAGCGCCTCCCCCAGCCCTACCTCAATCAACCCCCTATCCTGCCCACCATCTAAGGAAAGGATTTTCTAATACACAGATCTGATCACGTTGCTCCTGCTCCATCACGTTCAATGGCTCCCCAGCTGTTCAGAGGATGAGGCCCAAATCCCTTGGGATAATATGGAAGGACTTTTACAACTGTCCTCCAGTTGCCTCTCCAGCCTCATCTTTAGCTTCCTTTGTCTCAACTCTAATGTTCCACTGAGACTGAGCCATCCCAGCTCTTTGGACACAAACCTGCTATGCCTGTGTGCCTTTACTCAAACTGTTCTCTCTCCCTTGATTTCTTTCCCCTTCCTTGCCTGGAGAACTCCTACTGACCTGCCAAGGCCTAGCCCTCTTGATTGCCCTGCCTCTCTCTTGCCACTGTATTTTGTTGGACTGCAATGGTTAGTTAGGTCTTTTGTCCCTTATTAGCCCTACAAGCTTGAAAAGACAATGTGTCTTTCTCCTGTCTATATTCTCAGTGGCCAGCACAGCACCCATACAGCTTCTTATAGTGGAAGCCCTTTAACCCCAAACTGTGGATGGACACATCATTAAAGGCTATGAGAAGCACTATACAGGAAATGAACTGACCTTGCTTGGCCATAGGCAGATGCAGAGATTTTCTTGGAGATCACCCAGGACACTAGAGATTTCAGGTCTGGAGAGACCAAGTAACTTCCCTACATAAAGCAGCATGTGTGAGGAGCCTTCACACTTGGGCTGCATCACTGCTCTCCTAAAAGGTTTGGGGCCCTTGCTTTCACCCAGACTGTAGCCCCCAAGCCCGTGTTCTCTGAGGTTTTACATATTTTATGATCATCCTGTCTCTGTGTGTCGTGATGCCAATGTGTCTGCTCCCCATCACACCTTCCTGCGTGTCACTGCTGACCACAGGTAGACCAGACACCCAAGCCTGAGGAAGCCAAGTGAGAAAGAGAGAGACTCAGGCTCCAGATTGAAATCCAAAGTGTTTGTGGATCACAGATGCTTCAGTTCAGGGGATTCGCAAAGGGGAGTCCTAGGGACTGGAGGCTGAAGGGCTAGGCAGGACGTCTGCATGGCCGCCAGACCTGCCCAGTCACTTTCCCCATTACTGTGACAAAACCCCAAACACCCATACCTGAAAGGAGGAGAGGCTTCTATTTGGGCTCCTGCACTGAGGCCACAGTTGGTGGCTTAAAGGCAGGAATGCAGAGTGGAAGGGTCTGGCAGAGGGAAGTTGCTTACATCATGGTGGCCAGGAAGCAGAGAGAGAGTCAAGAGGGGAGCCACCAGGGGAAGTTGACCCTTCTGAGTCACATCCTCAGTGGCCCATCTGTTTGGTCCAGAACACACCTCCCAGCAGCAAATCAGCTATGGCAGCCCCGTAATCTAGTCATCTTCCAAGCACATGAGCCTTCAGGGCCACTTTAGATCTACAGCACAATGCACAGGTGACTCCACAGAGGAGGAGAAAGACCAAGACACTGGAACCATGGCTTCTATCTCTCCATGTCCCTCTGCCTAGGGCAAGATGGATGGTGGGAGGGATGAGGGGCAGGCAGAGGATGGAGGTGGGGAAGATCAGGAGTTGCCTTGGGGCACCAGAGAAGCGTCCATGAGTGTGGCAGCCACTGTCCTTGGCCTGGGCAAGTCTCCTCCCTTCCCTCTCCAGTCATACCGGCCCAGTCTCCAAGATGTGGACGGGGGTCTTATCTTCTGACTTGAGTCCCTCTCCACTTGTCTGGGCCTTGTTTGCTACATCTGCTAAATGGGACCAACCCTCCCCATCTGCCCAGGCCATGGGCCCATGCTCACAGGGAGCGCAGCCCCTTCCCTCCTGGGCCTACCGCTCTGCAGGTGGGGCTCCTTGTGTGGCTGCCAGGTGGATCCCCAGCCCCCTGCTCTCCTTCCCCAGTGCTGAGGAAGCTGCAGCCCCACCCCCACGCCCCAACCCACCCAGCTCTGGCAGCCAGCACTGGGGATGAGCTGGCTGGCGCCTTGGCATGAGCTGGCGCCTCACCCAGGAGGGAAGAGCAGCTGTGGAGACGGTGGGAGAATTCCTCCTGCTGCTGGATTTGTAAAACAATTGATTAAAGACAATGCAATTAATTATTCTTTGATGAAATAGTGGAAATTACCCAAGAAAATGAAGATTTCAGCAGCAGAACATTAAACCCCTCTAATTATGTCATTTCTGAAAAAGGGGGAGAGGGATAAAGAGGATAGAAATGTTGGGATGGAGAGAGGAAAAGAAGTTTAAAAATAGATGGGGTGACCTTGGGGTCCGCGCAGGCCCAGTGGGGGAAGGGTGGATGAGGTTGCCACCCGGGCCTTGGCCACATTGTTCCAAAGGGAGGACGAGATAACAGAGCTCTCGGTGGGAGCCAGAAGCTGCCTGGAGGGCCAGACATTGGGGTACGTGCCTTGGGTGCTGAGCTCCTCACCCCCCATGGAATCTCAGCCTCCTTCCCTTTGTAGATGTGAGAGAACATGGCTCAGAGAGACTCCATGACTTGCCCGAGGCTACACATCTACTCACTAGCAGACATGGGGTTTGAACTCAGGTCTAATGCTGGAATCTGTACTTTGTCAACTTGATCTGGCAGGACGTTGCCCAGGGAGCCGCTGCAGACGCCAACTTCCTAGGGTCTCAGTGGCCACTACCACTTGGGGCCACTTGTGGGATGGATGCATGGCATTGGGAAGTTCCCTTGCTTTCCTGAGCCTCAGTTTCCCTTTCTGCAGCAGGGGATATATCTGTTGATCCATTTGAGAGTGCTGAAGACAGCCTGCCCCAGCTCCAACAGTAAATTCAGAAAAGGGACACAGGGCCTCACACATCCTGGAAGGGAGTGGACAGAGGAGCTATGTGGGGACACTGGGGGGATAGCCACCTCTAGGAAGAAGAGGCTTTGAGACAGGGCTGAGTCCCCACCCCTGGGAGCCATCCAAGGGCCCAGCAATGGCTAGTCTGTTAGGGCCAACTGCAGAACAGCCCAGACTTTCTCCGCCCTGTGGAGACGTCTTTCCCAGCTTGCTCTGTGCTCCCTGCTCCTGGACCACAGGTGAACCAATCTCATAATTGTTATGGCCTCTCAGGCACTACCAGTTTCGTTTTTATGAATTAATATTCCAATTTAGTATCAGACCTCCAGTTTCTCACCAATCTTCACAATCCTTCCCTCTCCCGCTAGGCTGGTCAGGCTGAGAGGCCCGAGATGGGCGGGGGCCGGTCCACTGGGAAGCCAGGCTTACAGGTTCCCTCTGAAGGATTCCTAGGAGACCCCACAGCTGGGGTCTGCCTGCCTGAGCATTGTTGTCTGCCGCTTCGATCTCTCATCTCCTGCTTCCAAGGATTCGTCCCCTCAGACTCCAGCAAGTTCCCTTGCTTGGCAGGTGGCTCCTTCTATGGCGGCTGCCCTGAGCCACAGAACATGGGCTTGCTCCACCACCACAGACAGCCCCACCTCACCACCCCTTCCAGATTCTTCTCAAGCCATGGTCACACTCAGTGGGACACGTGTCAGCTTCTCCAAGTGTTTCTTCTGGAGCAAAGTGTTTTTCCTCCTCATCCAAATTAAGGGACCTCAATCCCACCCCACATTATGGAAAGAGTTCTAGCTGCTCACATCCCTGGCCCACCCTGAGCACTCTCCTTCCCTTTCTATGGCACGCAAGTGGGTGACAAGGACCACAGAACCAACTTGTCACCATCTTACAAGGACTGAAGATCCTGCCGTCTCCATGGAGAATGCAAAGTTTCTTGGCACAAGAAGCAATTCCAAACGAGCAGTGGCACAACGGACACCCAGTTAAAGAGGCAAGCCCTGCTCCTCCGGATACCTCAGACCCCACTAGCCACTTCCTGTTCCTGTCACCGCTCCCAGGTGCAGTCTTCACCCTCTCCCTGGGGCAGGACACAAGGCCTCGTGTCCACGGCAGCGGGTACCTTCAGTCTAGTCTCCCAAGGCTCCCGGACAGAGTGGCTATGGCCTGGGGCAAGGCAGAGACCTCAGCATCTCACAGCAGGCTGCTGAGCCAGGAACCAACCCAGTCACCTGACTCACAGTTCAGTGTTTTTTCTTCTGTCTGTCAGAGATGAGCTGATCCAGTGACGGGGCTGAGGCAAAAAGACCCCCTCCCCTCAGAGGCAGTAGCGAGGGTCTGGTAAAAACAATGAACCATTTGAATCCTGGTGATACCACTTTGCACTGTGAATTCTGGACCTCAGTTTCTTCCTCTGTAGAATGGGTATGATAATCCTGAGCCCACATGGGGGTGGGAAGAGCAACTAGAATGAGTTCCTACTCCCTCACTAGGATCTACCCCAAGCTAGAGACCAATTTTCTGGCCGAACATTCCTCCTTGTGCCAAGGAGAGGCAGGCTGTGATGTGTCATGGCCCCTGGAAGGGTCTTTGAGACCGGGATGAGGACTAAACCCAGCTGGAAGGGCTGTTCTTCCCAACCGGCTGCTCCCAAGCCCCTCCCACCAGGGAGGCGCTCCTGCCCTTCCCCCAGCTCCGGCACAGATGGCAGGAAGGAAATGCCAAGGCACAGAGGCAGGGAGGGGCTGCCCAGCCCCCAGCAGCTCCAGCCCTTGCCAAGCTTCCCACAGGAGGAAGAAATAAGCCCCCTCCCCCGTCTATGGCACTGCCCCTCAGAGAGCCACAGCCCACTGATGCCCTGGTGCCTTGCCTCCTGTTGTCATGGTAACCAGGACTGGCTGACGTGCCGACAGGCAGACCAGGAGCCGCTGCCACATGAATCACTTGAACTTGATGTGACAGACACAGGCACGCGGCCCGCACAGGGGGTGGAGGGAGGAGGCGCCCTTGCGGGCAGGGATGCTGGCTGGGCAGGGCAAGCCATGACAGGCTGAGGGGCCTACGACACCTGAGAGACCCTAGACGCCCCGCCCCTTGGGCCGCCAGCTCCCATCTCCTCATTTATGAAGTCAGAGGATGGACTGGGTGGAAAGATGACAGGATAGCAGGAACAGGCTTGCTTTGCGAATTGCAACACGACACAAATGTGGCCGCTGTGGACACCCCAAGGGCTCCGATTTCACCCAGGCCTCGGTCTCCTGCCACCAGCTGCTGTGCAGGTGCCAGCTCTGACTTTCTGGTCTGCAGAATGGGGAGAACACCACCTGCCTCGCTGGATTCCAACTGCCACTTAGTTGTGTTCAAGCACCAAGTCATGCACCAGCCTGGTTGGGTACCAGGGGCACAGTGAGGCCGACTGATACCTGAGTGGGAGGGGCAGATTCAAAGCAAGCAAACAGACCACCAAAATAAATCAGGGTGTGAAGTCCCACACACGAGGGTCTGGGATGCCAATGTCTGGGCGAGGGCTGATTTTAGAAAGACAATCACACTTCAGTAAGGAGAAGGGGCCGGACTCTCCCGCAAGGACGGGAGAGCTCTGGGCCCTGGACTCGGGCCGGGTGTCCTGAGGTGGGGAGAGGCGGTGCCCCCGGCATGCAAGGAGGACCCCAGTCAGGGCTGGCAAACAAGTGCGTGTTCCCAGTGCAGTGGGACGGGGACATCTTGGTGCCTCAAGAAAAGAAGCCATGTGACTTGCTCTCTGTTGGCACGCTCAGGAAGAGGACACAGGCTGGCATGGGGAAGCCCCTCGGGAGCCAGCCCGGGGAGAAGGCGGTGGGGCTGGAGAGGAGAATGCGGGAGAACGGTGTGGCAGCCCTGGAGGCATGCGATCAGGGTCGGGGTCTGCTGGGAAGGTGGGATGTTGAGGCCCCCTTGGCGCTCCAGGCACACGGCGAGTACCGTCTTGGTAGGCGGTGCCTTCCCCTAAGATCAGCAAACCTGGGACTGGGACCTAAGTTTCCTCTCCTGTCCCCCCGTCAGAAGCCTGGTTTGTAAACGACAGGGACACAACTGGGCCACCACGGGCATGGAGAGGGGCTCACCGACTTACAGATTCCCGGTACTGACCCACGGGAAAGGGCATGAGGGTCCATCTTGCCACCCAGCCATCCCTCCGCAGGCCCGCCTCTGCCCCAGCACCGGAGGTTTTTGTTTTTAAACTGAGATCAATTTTTATTTATTTATTATTTTCCCCAACGGATTGACCTGGGCTACCTCAGATCTTAAAGTATAGAGCTCTATGATAATGCATCATTTGGGGGGAGAGAAAAAAAACAGTCGCGGAAGCACACATAATTTTAAAAAATTACTAAAGACCTACTAATAACTACTCGTGCATGAAAACAATGAAAGTAATTTGAAAAGAGGAAATATGAAAAAGTTCATAATCACACTCTCTCAATTTTTATGTACTATTAACTTCCCAGGAAGACTGACCCCCAAACGTTGGGGAACTTTGAATGGATCGGCCTGAGTCACGTGCCGTCCAGGGCCGGAGCGCGGCTCCTATAAGAAAGTGGGCGCGGGGCAGGGGGTTAGCTCAGTGGCCCAGCACCTGCCTCGCAAGCACAAGGTCCTGAACTCGTTCCCAGGTACCAGAGAAACACAAAAGCGAGAAAGCGGCAGCTCACACATGGCTGCAGTGCTGGAGGGCTGGGCATAAGGGAAGGGTGCGGAGGACACCCTGCCTTCAGTGTCCCCCCGCCCCGTGGTGTGTCAGCGAGCAGACAGAAGGAGGGCATGTCTGCAAAAGCTGGGAAACCAAGCAGTTGTCACTGAGAGGCTCCGGAGGGGCGAGCCCTGGTCCTAAGAGTCTGGCCCTAAAAGAGCGGAGGATGGAAGCACTGTCCTAACAACAGAAAGAAGAGGGTTCACAGTGTGACTGTACACGCAAGAGGCCAGAGCAGCTCTGCCCCGGCGCAAGGGCCAGGCGACGGTCTGCAGATCAGAGCTGACCTGGAAAAGCAGGCCAAACTAGAGAGTAGTCAATGGTTTTCTCGAGTGGAAAGTTTCTCTCTGCTCCCTGACTATGCAACACTGGGCATGTTAGACTTTGAATCTCCAAGCCTCAGTTTGCTCAGATTTAATATGGGGAACGTGAAGCTGAAATAATATATAAATGAGAGCACTTCTCATATCAGATTGAATGAAGGTTAGATGAGATGAAGTATATAAGATAATCTGCCACAGAGTGAACACACAGTAAGCCCTCGATAATGTCATCTGACCTTTCTGTTACTGCTGCAGAGGAGGGAGTGGAGAAGGTAGGTAGGTCAGAGAGAGTTCTCCTGAGCTGTTGAGTACTGAGTTAGTTAACAGTCGAGAAGGAAGGAGACTTTAATTTGTGGTCAATGACTTTTCCCTGGCAGTAATAATAGGACCTCTACTTTCTTGCTCTGTGTGGCACTCTGGGACACTTTACTTACATTGTATCATCTAATTCATAAAGCAGTGATTTTGACAGTGTATCAGTTAGCTTTCGCTGCATAATAAGTTGCCCCGGTGTTTATGGTTTAAAGCAACTACCACTTACTTGTTAAGTTCACGCCTCCATAGTTTAGAAAGTCCGCTGGGCTACTCTGCCCTTGGCTGGGTACATGGGTTGCAGCAGCAGTCAAATTCAAGTCAGTTAAGTGGCTCTGCTTCCGAGGTTGGCTGCTGTCACTGGAGTGGCGGAGGGACCGGGCCCTGTGTCTCTCCTCGTTCAGCAGGACAGACCTGGCTTGTTCACACTGCTGCTGGGCAGGGCTCCCAGAGAACAAGAGGAAGCATGCAGGCCCTCTTGAGGCCTGGGCTCAAAGCCTGCCCTGTTACTTCCTCCACATCCCATTGGCCACAGTGCTAAAAGGCCAACCCAGAATCAAGCTCAGAAGAAAACCCACAAAGGTGTGTTGCTGTGGAGGGATTCGGGGGGGTGTAGTGGCTACTGCAATCTACTCAGATAGGCACTGGTTTTGCTGCCATTTTACATATGAAAAAATGGAAAATCAAAGAAGTAATAATGTCTTGTCCAAATTATACATCTGGCAAGTGGCAGAGGCAGGATTTGAACTCAGGGTCGTGTGCTTGACTGTGTAGTAGCTTCCAAACTCCATTCTCTCAGGGGAAACTGCCAAGGCCTATGTGGCACACTCTGACAGTCACCAGTGAGCTTGGCTGGGATGAAGATGAGACAGGATGATGACAGGGTTCAGTCTGAGGCAGGTGAGTCTCAGGGATTCAGACAGAGCCGTGGTGAAGATGCCCGTTTTGTGGCATAGACTCCAGCCTGCCTCACAAAGGCATAGCACTCTCCTGGACAGGCTGAGCTGTCCCTCTTCTAGGCAGAAACCTCGTCCAGGCCTCGGACTGGCAGGGCCCCAGGCCGAGGGAGCTGCCAGCCCATGCATGGTGACAGAGCAGGCCAAATGATCAAAGAGGTGTCACGAGGTGAAATAAAAGATCCATCCTCTCAGAAGGGTGTTCAGATGGTCTGTGCCCATCCCGAGGGTGAGCAGAGGGCACTGGGTCTGCCATGTGACTGCCCCGTCTCCTCACCTCCACCGCCCCTGGCCCCTCCCCCACAGAGACACCAGAGCCACGAGCACAGCTGTGCCCAGCCAAGCTGCCGGGTGCCAAGGCAGGCCTGGCGGGCTCCCTCTCATCTGTCTCTCTTTAGCAGGAACAAATGGGAATGAGGGAATCAATTAACAAGGCTCCTTAGCCAAAGACTGCTGCTCCCTCCTCCCCAGCCTGTTAACCCTCTGCTTCCAGGCCAGCCGAGCAAGCTGGCCCCTGGAGCACCGCACTGGTGCCATGATCCTGCCTTGTCTGTGCCAGATGCCAGTGACAGCTACCAAGCTGGGGAGTCAGGTCCAAAACACACCTTCATTTTACCTCCCCTGAACTAAGGGTCAGTCTTGAAGAATACTCAGAAACTATGGCCTATAGGGTGGATCTGGCCCTTTCTTTCCTCTCCAAAAACCTGGGGACCACCCCCCTCTTGGCTCAAGAACTCCTGAACAGAAGGGACAGACCTGACAGTGGCCCCTCAGGCAGACAGAGTGGGTCTCAGCCAAGGCCCACCTGCGGCCCCGCTAAGGCTGGGAAAGGCGGGGGGCTCAGGGGACAGGGTAGGATGCATCAGGCCACACTGAGAAAGCCCTGACAAGGCTCAGTTTGAAAGGAAATGGTGAGTGCTAAAAGATCTCTTTGGGCAACTCAGAAAGGGACCCAGAGAGGTCTGGGTTCAAATCCCACCTCAGGAACTGACATGTGCTGTGATGACATCGGAAGCCCTTAGAGGCCGCTCTCTCTTGCCCTCTCCCTCTCACCAAGCACTTCGCTGGGTGTCCCAGCGCCTTTCCCTGGACTTTGCTGCTGGCCTTCAGTCTTGAGCTCTCTGCCTTATACCGGCGCCTGTTCCACTGTGATCACCACAGCTGCAGACAAGGAAATAAAGACATACATCCTTAGGTTTATTGTTTGTTTTGTTTTTTTGTAGTACCTGAGATTGAAGCCAGGACCTTTGACCTTCGCACTTTTGCACTGAGCTACTTCTCCACCCCTTTTCCATTTTGAGACAGGGTCTCACTATTTACCAAGTTTGCCCAGGCTGGGGCCAGATTTGTGATTCTTCTACCTCAGCTCCCTGTGCTGGAATTCTAAGTGTGTGCCAGCATGCCTGGCTTATTTGGGGGGGGGGTTGTTTTGTTTTGCTCTGTTTTGTTTTCAAGACAGGGTCTTGTTTTGCAGTGCAGGCTGAGCTTGAACTCACTACATAGCCCGGGCTTGCCTCAAATTCATGGTGATCCACCTGTCTCAGCCTCTCTGAGCGCTGGTATTATAGCTATATGCCACCACACTCGTTTTATTCTTGTCCTTTTGTGTACAAAAAACACTTCCACCTTTTAACATCTCCTCCCAAAATACTCTAAGAAGAAGGGGAAGAAAAAACAAAACTCGGACACAGCTGGGATCAAGATAGCCAACCACCCCCATACCAAAGGTCCAAAGACAGAGGTGACAAGAGGGATGAGAAAGGAAGGGCACTGGGAGAGCCACCCATGAGCCCCACACTGAACCCCACACTGCAGCCCAGCCAGGCCTGGGAGTGCATCGGCTCACCTTCCCTCCATTCACTCTTGCACTTCACAAGTGAACAGCCACGCTATTGTGCGCCGCCCCATTCTGGGTGCAGTGAACTCAGACAAGCAACCAGCCTTGGAGATGGCTGGGAATTGCAGTCAGCTATTTGCCAGTGGCCCTGCAGGAGAGGGTAGTCTGGGCCCTCAGCCTTGACTCAGTCCCACCCGGATCGTCCCACAGGCACAGCTCTCTTTATTCCCTAGAACACTTGTGAAGCTGGAGCCCTAGGCAAGGGATGACCAGAGGAAGGGTGGAGGAGCGATGGGACAAGGCGGAGATCCCTGGGAGCCCAGTCCCACAGTAGGCGGAAGGGGGGCTGAAGCCCCCGGGCTGCACAGTTTTAGCCAGGCTATGGCTGGACTTTGTTCCCGTCCCTTCAACACGTTTGCCAGACACTCCACCCGCAAGATATCTAGGCTGCTAAAAACCCCAGAGCCTTAATCTGGCCTCCAAATCAAGACTCTCCTGCCAGAGCTCTGATTGGCCCAATTTGAGTCACATGTTCATCACCGGTCCAATCAGCGTTGCTTGAGAGGGTAGGCTCTGTAAAAGATGGCTGCTCTCACTCCAAAAACAGGGAGGAAATGTTTCGCTAAAGATAAAGCCACAGATGGCCACCATGCCAACCTTGGGCATATGGAACCACACTGAACCTCCCTTTTCTGACCTGTAAAATGGACCTAATACAGACACCAACACTGCTGGGCTGGCTTGAGGATTAAATAACTCAAATAAGATGCTCAGCACACTTTAGTGGGCATTAAAGAAGTTTGACTTGGAACATCTCTAACATGGGGTTGTCCTGGTTATCCCCCCAGCTCTGATGCTCCAGGATCCATGGCCCAGATGGGGAATGAGCTAGGAACCCATCTCAGAGATCTAGCACTGGAGGACTTCTGCCCTGCCCACCCCAAACTGCCCCAACCCTCCCAGGCTCTGGTCACTGTCCTGGGTAAAGCATATGGTTATCCAGAGCAGGTGACCAGAGTTCGGATCTCAATGCTGGCTCCATGATCTTTCATAGACACCTTAAACTCTCTGTGCCTCAGTTTCCTTGTCTCTAACAATGGATCAGTAAAGCAACTCCCTCATAGGGCCCAGCATGTAGCAAAGGCCATGTAAGTCTTAGCCATTCACGTTATTCACACTGGCTCCTGGTCCATCCTGTTGTAGAAACAGTGTGGACAGCACGAGTGAGCTGAGTGCGGGCGCAGAGCAGGAAACAAGACTGATGGATGGACGCCGTCCCTGTCCTCCTGGAGCGCCCATTCCGGTACAGGAGATGTGTCAACAGGCAACTGCAATGCGGAGTGACCCAGGTGGAGCCATGCCACCAGCCGAGGGGCTCAGCTCCACAGGGATAGCCAGGGCTGGCCACAGGGGGTGATGCCCAGGGCATGACACGCAGCGAGCTGGGTGAAGGACATGCAGGGTGCGGTCTGAGCAGAGGGACCAGACCAGAAATGACCTTGAGAACCAGCGGGGTGGGGTGAGGCACAGGCCAGTCCCCAGTGGGGATTCTGATGGGACGGAAGGGGCAGTGGGTGAGCGCAGAGGGCCTCCCTGTGGTGGCAGCCGCACTCAAGCCCGGTGCAAAGCCTCCATGCCTCCCTCTCCCTGGTCTGTGTGTGACTGACTGACTGACTGAGGTTGTGGGTCTGTGTGTGGGGTGGTGCAGGGGTGTGTGAGACCGTGTGAGTTTGGAAGGGGGTGGGTTTGGTGTGCCTGTGTGAGGGGTGTCTAGGATGGGTGAAGTGTGTCTGAGTGTCCCTAAGGCTGTGTTAGAGGTGGCTGTATGTGGCCATGTATCACACGTGTGTCATTCTGCGTGCAACAAGACAGCAAGGAGAGCTACTCCCTCTTCTTCTACCATCACACACACACACACACACACACACACACACACACACACAGGGCTGGGAGGGGTGGCTGGTGGCTGCCTGTGGCTGCCACAGCCAGTCAGAACTTGCTAATTTGCATGTTAATGAAGCCCGGGGAGCTCTCCAGCTCCGGACTGACAGGAGCCCGGGGCCCCATCCTCTTTGACATGAAGGAAGGGAGCGGAAAGGCTGAGGGCTGGGAGAGGTGGGTAGGCCTGGGAGGAAGCTGCCCTCTTTCTCAGGCCCTGTGGGCCCTCTGCTCTGCCTCCCAGACTCCAGGCTCAGGGAGAGGGCAGATGAGAGGCTGAGCGCGGCTGTTCCCCGTCCCCCCTCCATGAAGCACCCAGCAAGCTGCCCCACACCCAGGGATGGTCTCTGAGACCAGTGTGCCCCGCGCTGCCCACACAGCCAGAGCCCTGTCCTGCCCCTGGGCCAGGCTCCAACTGCTTTCCAACTGGGCAGTCAGCCCACGTAGCTTGGGGCTCCCTGTCCACCCACCACTACCAGAGACTGGGGTAACCATGGAGGGCACCCCCTTCTGGGCTCCCAGGTGAAGAAAGGCGCCTCACCTCTCAGATCACCAGGCCAGTCCCAGCCCAGCTCCGGGCTTCCTGTTATTTCATTCGCAGGCCTCTCACCTTCAAATTCTTGCCCCTCCCTGGACCCCTCACACTTCCCATTCCCCATCCACTCCCAACCCCTGTCCCTTCTTCCCCCTTTCCTTTCCTCTACCAGCCACATCCAGGAGGAGCCCTCATATGGCTCCTAAAAAGGTCTGGTTTTGTCTCAGAGGCGCATCTCTGCCTGCCCCCACCCCACACTCCTGGCCCCATCAGGCACTTCTTCTGCCTCTGCGTCCCCTCTCTTTACCTCTCCCTGTCCTGGGTCAGGCCCATGCCCCTGTCTCCCCCTGAGCTTGGGTCTTCATCTCTCCCTCCTTCTTTTACCCAAATGCTCAAATATTTATACTCTTTCAGTCTCTGTCTCCGCCTGGCTCGCCTTTTGGGTCCCCAGGCATCCACCCCGCCCCTCCCCCAGCTGCCCATGGCTGGGCCTGGTTTCCAGATGTGCCCTAGCCAGAGGCAAAAGGCAGAGAGGTGAGGGTGCCTTGGCCCTGGGTGTCTGCAGGTGAGAGGAGAGAGAGGCAGTCGCTAGTGTTAATTGCAGGGAGGATATCTGGCAGAAATAAGGTGGTTTTTCTGCTTCAGTGACGACTGTTACAATCAAATTGTCCACAGACAATTAGCGGAGAGGGAGAAATAAGAATTAGATTTCTAATTATTTTCCCAGTAAAAGCCGCCCTGGACCCCGTGGGTGAGGGGGAAGGGCTTTCAGTGGCACTAACAGGCACTCCCCCTCCCCCAGCAGAGCCCCCTAGGAGGTCATGCAGGGAGCCCCATGCAGTAGTTGGTAGAGCAGAGGCAGGTACCCCAGCCCAGCCCTCAGCACCCCCAGAAAGGGAGGAAGGAAAGGGCAATTTTGCTGACCTTTGGGGTTCTGGAAGAAGTCAGCAATGTGAAGATTGAGTCCCTGAGCGAGCTCTGACGCTGTTGTCACTTCCCATTTTGAGCGTACCCCAGCCTACTCATCCCCAAAACGAAGGGGTAGATGCATAAGTCACGGGTTGTGAGAGGTTAGGGAAAGGAAGTGGTAAAACAGCTCACCGAGACTGGCACAGAGCAGGGCACCCCGACCCAGCCTCTGCCGGTCCCTGGCCCCACGCTCATGCCATGATGTGCATGCTCGAGCCACCTGCTGGGAAGTGTGAGTTCTTGGGGCGCTCTCACAGCCTGCCGCCGCCCCAGACACCCAGGTCTGTCTCCGTCACGGAGGGAGGGCACGCAGGAAAGGCAGGCCTGGCCCCAGTCAGTGACTACAGAGCTCACCAAGATGCCTCCCTCAGCTGTGTAGCCTCAGTTTCCACATCAGTCCCTGGAGGGAGCTGGTGGTGCCTACTACCCGGGGTTGAGGTGAGGGTTCCATGACATCTATGTCATGCCCAGCCTGCCACACGCATTCAGTAAAACACTGTTCCTGGTAAAAGTACTACACAGGATGTCCAGTCCAGGCCTCTGACAGTGAAGGGAAGGTAGGGATGGGTCTAGAAGAGAGGAATTCAGGAAGCTGCAGCAAGGGGTAAGTATTTGGCAACCCTGCAGAGTACAGCATTCGTGAAGGCCCGAGACACTCAGACACACACAGGGGCAGCACGAGAAGGACCCACAGGCTTGAGTAGGACAGTCCTGGGCTCCTGTATGGGCCAGGCCTTTGCTAGTTTATCGAGTCCCTTCCACCACTACCCCCCAGACAGTTTCCCTCTGTAAACTGAGGAGAGCAGTGGCTCTTTCTGGAGCTGTTTTGCAGCTGTGACAGTGCTTTGTTCCTGGTAATGTGCTGTTTTCAGGAGGGATGTGCCATTCTGACCTGGACACCAGTCCTGACTCGCTCTCCAGACAGTCTTGGAATGTACCAGTGGGAGCACCAGGCCCCGCAACTCTCAGGCCTGACGCCATTTTGAGGGGACAAGGCCTAGCTCAGTAGTATCCTCTAACTACCCAGGTCTCGTGCACTCAGGGTCCCTGTAGGTGCCACCCACGACCGCTCAGTGTCCCAGTGTGTGCACGCACTCACACATACATGCTTCCCAGGCCAGGCCCCCCACAGCCCAGCAGCAGCAGCAGCCAGGATGTCCCTGAGTGAACCGAGGGGAAGCTCCCAGCCGCACCCACCAGGGCTGTGCTGAGGGAGGCAGCTGCAGGCCAGCTGTGGGTCTGGGTAGGGTGAGGGGAGCCTTCCAGAGCCCCAGCTGGAATCAGGCAGGAGGGGGCTCCCGGGAAGGTAGGGCTTCATACCACCTTCTTACCTCTGGGCTGGCACCGGGCTGGGCGGGGATGAGCTGTCCTCTACCTGTAGTGGTTCCACTGCCCGCTGCCCTTCATCGGCCAGTTAGGACCCAGCAGATGCTGCCCCTCCCCCCTTGAGGGTGTCTCCCTCCCTCCCTCCCCCACCCCATCTCTCTGTCTCTCCTGGGTCCCTAGGTCTCCATCTCTCTGGTCCCGTGTCTCCCCACACCGCCAAGACTGGGCTATGTAAATGTGGTATTTCTTCTCATCATCGGGCTGCCTGCCTGGCTCACATTTAATTTGATCGGTGGCGGCGCCTCTGCAGAGCCACTCATCAAAGTGGGAAGACAATTAGGTGAATGTCAGGGTGGCCTGGGCCTCACAGGGGCAACCAGAGCCTGGAGCTGGGCTGTAAAGGGTGGGGATCAGGGCTGGCTACAATGCTGACCTCCCACTGGGCCAGTCCCTACTCAGTGGCCTGTGCTGCAGGCTGACCAGTGCAAACCGCGCTCCGCTCTGCCCAGGCCCCACTTTGAGGGGGGGTGGTGCCTCTTCACTGGAGGAAAGGCTTGACAGATCCTTCTTACCCCTACCAAAGGCCACAGAAAGCAGGGGCAGGGCGCCTGAACCGCCAGCAGCTCAGCCTTAGGCTGAGTCCTTGCTGGGTCTGGGGGAGACCCGTGCTCTGGATTGGGTCAGGGTGCTCTGAGAAACCCACACAGTGTTCACAGCCGCTTCCTGGCTCTGCCCACGCCTGCTCCCTGGGGCCCCGCAAAGCCTCACTGAGCCTGTGAACAGTCCTCTCTCCCTCAGCCCCGTCCTGTGTCCCTTCGTTACCAGTTAGTACTGTGTGCATCTCTGCCCTCGCCTCTCTCTCCCCTCATGCCTCTGACCTGACCTCTCTTCCCATGTCTTACCTTTGTCCTCCTAACCCTCTCAGTCTCCTAGGTCCACTCAGGCCTCAGGTGTTGGACTGTGAGTCCCCTTCTCTCGCTCCACATTTTTGTTTTGTCTGTTTTTGTTTGTTTGTTTGAGGCAGGGTCTCGCTTTGTAGTTCAGGCCAGCTCTGAACTCACTATGTAGCCCAGGCTAGCCTTGAACTTAGGAATCCTCCTGCTTCTGCCTCCCAAGTGCTGGGATTATAGGCACGAGCCACCACGCCTGGCACTGTGGTATGTGGTATTGGGGATCAAATTTGGGACCTTCCACTTGCCCTTTTTCTTTTCTTTCTGGTACCAGAGATCAAACTCGGGCCCTTGTGCCTGCAGTCTAGACCAGCACCACTCAAGCTAAATCCCTGGTTGACTCCACAGTTTTATACAACTGACCTGCTCCAGTGGCCACTCCCTGGACTCTCCCCACTGCCACTTCTCCCCAAGACCTTCCATCAGACCATTCTTCCCACCCAAATCTTCCTCCCTGAGTATCCACCCAGTCAGCTGTCAGCACATTCACTGTCTCCCTCCTTAAAAACAAAAACAAACAGTAATAGTAAAAACATTTTTAAAACACTGACCCTTGCACTCCAGCCTCGTCCACCCGGACCTGGGCCACCCTGCCCCTAGCAGGAGGAAAGCTGTTGTGTTCAGGCTGCTGTTCTTGGCTCCCTCTCCTGCTCTTTGGCCCACTCATCTGGCCTGTGCAGCCATCGTTCCCTAGAAGCCACCCCTGCGAGGGTCATCGGAAACCTTCTTGTCACTCGCAGTTGGGCATGTCTCCTCTGCATGCCAGAACAACACTGGGCCTAGCTGAACTTGCTTTTCCTCTCCGTTCGCTACAGCTCCCATGATGCTCTTGCTCTGTCTCTGCTCCACATTGCTGGTTTCCTCTCCTGCCCTGGCCTCCAGAGCTCTGTCCAGGTCCCGGCTCCATGCACCCCACAGAGGACCGCTGGGTGCTGCCTGAGACTCGGAACCCATCTGTGTGCCCACAGCCCTGGATCGCCAGCCCAGCCCAGAGCTGTCTCCCGAGTCTGGGACCTGACTGTCCATCACTCCTGCGTGTTCCTAGTGACCCGACACCCAGCATGTGCCCCTCACCGGCTCTCCTCCTGGGCCCCAGGTTAATGGTTGGGCTTCCCTCTCCCAGTTTCCCAATCCAGAGTCCCTTCTCCTAGCTCCTCCAAGAAGGGATGCAGAGATGCTGAGCTTGCCAGTCTGCCCCTGGGGACGTCTCTCTCTCCAGAGCTGTGAAAGTCCCTGGTCATCTTGCTCATCTTTCCTGGACAGACCTGAAAACAAACCAAGCCTTGGAGGCTTCCTCCCCTGTGCACCTCCAGAGCATATGCAGTCCCCTTTGTTTCTGTGTAGAATGCCCTGATCTTCCTCTTTGCCAGTCTGATCCATTTTGCCCACCTCTTCTTCTAAGCCAAGCTCCAGCCCTGTCCCAGAAACCTCACTTCGCTGCCTTGCCCAGCAGGCCCTCCCCACCCCCAACCTTCTGGTCCCTTCTTAACTGGTCCCTGCTGGGCACTGGGCAGAGTCCCCTCCAGCTCCCTTCTGCATCCCTGGACTCTTCCAGGTCCCAGGTAACCATTCCTGGCCAGTGAACTGGGGACAGAGGTGACAAGGTCTCTTCCGAGCCAAACCACGGAAGAGCTGCTGCATAGTCTTCCAGCCACTGTGGCGAAGAAGAAATGTTGAGCAAGACCTGAGAAGGTGGATCCTCAAGATCCAGCACCACGAAGAGCTGAGTCACCTCTCAGAGGACAGCAGCTCCAGAGAGAAGCCTGGATCTGCATCAGACTTGGCAGAGAGAAACCACACGTGCTTGTTCTGCTCATCCCGTGAGAACCGGAAGTCATTCGTTACCACAGCATAGCCTCTCCTGTCCTGACTGATTCAGCCCTCTCTGAGCACTGCTTCTCCCTTCTGTGGTCCAAGGATAACTGTGGCCAGTTCGTGGGACGGTGGTAATGTTTACTTACATAAAGGTCCAGCAATCCATGTCTGCGCACCCACTGCATACCAGGCCCTCAGGAGGCACCTGGCTGCGAGATGTTCTAGCCAGGCAGGGCTTCATGTGTCAGAGAAAAAAAAAGCAACAGCTTCGTCTGGCTCCTCATGCTGGGAACTAGAAGATCCTGGGTACTGACAAGGAGGGTAGCATGGGTTAAGCAGGGTAAACTATCCTACTGGATAGTAAACATGGAGACCTGGGTTTGGTCTCGAGAACATGGAAGAGTTGGGGATCTGAAAAGGGCACAGGGGAAATAGGAATATTTATATTATAATCATAATATCAGAATCATATCAGAAATATCACAAAGTGCTGCTAGGTGCCAGTTGCTGCTCCAAGCATGTTCCTTAAATTTATTCATTTACTTCTCAACACAACAATCCTATGAGACACAAGCTTCCCCACATTTTGCAGATGAGAAGGTTAAGACACATATAAGGTAAGTAAGTTGCCCAGCATCCTGTGGTTTATAATTAGCAATGCCAGAGTTTGAATTGAGGCTGATTCAATTCAGATCTGTTCTTAATCCCTCCACCGTATGCGTTCTTGAGGGGTCAAGAGCAGTATGGTCCTGTCCCAACCCAGCACTTGGCTGGATTTGAACTCCTAGGGTCAGGGTGAGGGCAGAAGTGGAAGAAATTGAGCTTGTGAGACATAATACACAAGCATGACTTTTCGGGACCCGGGCAACACAGACCCAGAGCCTGCTCTACCCCTCGCCCCCTTGGCTTGACGCAGATCCAGGAACTACTCTGGCATCCAGCAGAAGACTTGGTGACACCTAGAAGTTGCCGTCTGTCCTGGCATGGTGTTCATGGTGAAAGACAGGTGGGGAGGCTTCTGCAGACATGCTTAAGGAGGGAAGATCTGGATACAGGAGCCTGGGAGGAACAGGATGGTAGCATGGTGGGCTCCTGCCATGAGAGACGTTTGTGTGCCCATGAGGAACCACCAGGAGCAGGGGTGAATGCGGAGTACAGTGAGCACATGGGGCCTGAGCCTGGGTCCTTTGAGCATAAGAGTACAGGTAAATAGAATCTTAGCTGTGCACATAGATTCCTTAGCTCCCTGGCACATCACACTGAAGACAAGGCCCCTGATAATTTTCATTTCAACTGACTTGACAGACGAAGAAACCAAGGGTCAGAGAAGCCATTGGCCAGGGCCACTGTGCCAAATCAGTAGTAGAGACTGGGAGACCCCACGTCCATGCATGGTCCACATCTCTACCTCCCGCTGGAGCATCAGTCTTCCTGAGAGAACTCCCTGTGTCCCCAAAGGTACCTCCTGCAGACCAGGTACCCAGGTCTCCTGCAGCCTGGTGAGGTCTGTCTGCCAGGACGGGCCTCTGCCTCACCGCCCACCCGTGTGCTAGGGACAGAAGGGGGACTTTATGTGCAATCTGCCTGACTCTCCAGAAAGCACTTAGGTTTACGATGTGCATGAAATTGATCGCCAGTTGGCGCGGCCCCCGCTCACTCAGTGCCAGCTTAGTGCTGGCAGGAGGCTACCCCCCAACCCCCACTTTCAAGGAGCATTAAAGTCGCCTGCCAAGGCCCCTCATGAGGGTCCTTCTCCAGTAACAAGTGCAGAATGGGGGGGGGGGTGCCCAAACGCCTTTCTACCATGCACACACACCCCCACCCAGTGAGAGTTAAATAGCTGTGTTTTATGCCAATTTCTGCCTCTTCTGCTTCCCCTCTAACAAGCCGATGCTTTCGAAGGCTCCACTAATTGGTATTTGCGCCACACACACCACGACACTTTGATAGTCACTTAGGATGTGGGTCCATCTATCACACTCTTGGTACGAGGAAGCTGCTCACCTTGCTGCACCAGGGTCTACAGGCCTGTGTGCATGTGCATGTGCATGTCATGCTTGGTGCACACATGAGAACCCTCACATGCCTCTGTCCTCCAGGTGGTATGTATCTGTTCAAGCACATGTACAGATGCGTGTAGGTGCTCCATGGAGGGTCCTCCTGTGTACCGCTGTGTTTTTTATGTCAGTGAGTGTGCAAGGACACAGAGTAACAGCAGTGCCCGGGGGCTGTGACTTGTGTATGTGCACACTCTCCTGGGAGGATGTATTTGTGCGCCTGTGCAGCAGTGCTTCTTCTACGTGCACAACTGAGCTTTGCATGTCTGCCTGTGGGCTTGTATATGACAGTGTTCACAAGTCTACCAGTGAGGTACATGGTCATGTCTGCATCTGGAATGCCAGCATACATGGTTTAGTGTGGGGGATGCGTGCTGACTGGGGTGCATGCAGACCACATTTGGAGATGAGTGGGACAACGCCCCTGAGTGCACCTTGATATGCCATATGCACAGGCATGCATTGCGTGGGGGTCTGTGGGTAAAACAAAGAGGACAGATGTGACATCGCAGCCAAGGGTCCTTGGGCTTTGGGTCTGAATTCTGGCTCTGCCATTTTCTACTTTTGTCACTTTGGGTTAATCATATAACCTCACTAGACTGCAGATTTCTCATCTGTAAAATGGAGCTGTTAAAGCAACCGCTTCATACCATCGGCCCAGTTGAATGGGATGAGATACGATAAAGACTAGCAGGACAATTCAGGATGCAGGGCATGCTTAGGACACACGGGGCTGATTTCCTCCTCCCACCTAGGCAGACCCCTTTCCCTGGCTTCATCACAGGGCTGGCTTCCTGGAGGAGACTGCAGGCACCTGGGGGAGAACCACACGAATCATGGCAAAGGCCTGGTGAGGCCTGCGTCACACATAACAGCTATGAACCTTAGGATCTTTGGCGCATGCAAAATAAATTTGCATTTTTATTTTCTGCCTTTGACAGGTGCAAAACCAAATTGCAGAGATAGATAAGAGCCGGTGACAGAGCAGGATCTTGCTGCAGAGGATGTAGCCTGCAACAGGTTATCCCTGTCACTATTTCCGGAGGATGACCTGGAACTTCATGCACCCGAGCACACATACAATGCCTTCCTGAGCCGCCTCAGGCCCAGTGGGTAACCCCTCTGGGCGTCCGGCCCCCCCACTGTAAGCAGTGTGAAAACCAGCCCTGGGCTAACCCTAGCATGTAATCACCTCAGAAATGAGCCCAGAGAAGGGAAAGGGCTGCTGAAAACTGCGGGGCAAGAGAGACTTTAAGCAGAGGCCTCCTGAGCTCCAGCATCCCCCACTCGCCCCCACTCACCACACTGCCCCTGAGTTGGCACTAGCCTAGCTGGTACCTAGGGTGGGGTTCTCCCCTCAGGGAGCTCTCAGGGCCCTGAAGCCCACCTGATGATCAGCACAGAGAAATTTGGGAGTATGAGGGCCTAGGCCTGGAATCTATTGGCCCACCTAAGATCCAAACCACTGTCAGTTTGTTTTTCTATATATTTTGCAGAGTAATTTTTGTTATAATTTTAATCTTGAATAGTAAGTGTTTAAAAATCACAAGCAGCATTGCAACCCCAGACTGACACTCTGTCATAGCACCATCAGCCTCGAGTTACTGCTATGTCTAACATCAGGATTGACTGCACCTGGTTCTACCCCTCAAACTATTGTGGCACCTTTATAAATGTGACGAGGCCCCAGAATCAAGCAGAAGTGGTCATCTGCCATCTACCTGTCATTTCTGCTCCCCCCCTGCTCCACGCTCATTGCAAGATCATGTGACCCAAACCCTCCCCTGAACAACAGACAGCTGACAGAACTATAGGCCAGTCTTGGACCCTGCTTCTTCACTGAGGCAGCAGCCTCAGTGAAGGGGAGCCAGAGGGGTGGGAGGGCCGGCGGGCCCCCTCCTCAGGCCTGGTGCCCCACCCACCCAGCCGGTGGCCTGTCTGCCTTCCTGAGCTCATTAACTGCAGGTCACCATTCAGCAGGAAAGACAAGGCATGGGTTCTGCGGGCGTTCATTAACCGTGAGAGGAACAGTGTGTGTGAAATTAGCAGTCACCTGAGGACCTCGATAATTTCATAATTAGGAGGCCTAATGGCTCTAGCTCTAGATGCCAAATGACTTAACCCCTCGCCTGCTGGGCCCCCAACTCCCTGCCCAAGGCTGCACGGGAGAGCTGGCATACTCCCTCTGCTCAGGCCACTCTGTAGAGCCAGTCACATTCATTTCTGCCATCCCAGCACCCAGCTCAGAGTTGGCAAGAAGGGGGTGTGAAGCAGTTTACAGAATGAATGAATGAATGAATGAATGAGTACACACACGCATGAATGAACCGGTGTCCGGATGGGGACAGAGCCCCTGATACAGGTGCTCAAGGGAGGAGTACTCTGGAAAGGGGTGAGCCAGGGTTCCCCTGTGCATGACGAGGTGGGTGGCTGAGCACATGCCTCTGCGTGCAAGCACACATGCATGTGCGCACATGAGGCCACACACACGTGGATCTGGGATGTTGTCTCCTAAGAATGGTGTGTATGCCTGTGTCCAAGCTGCCATCTGTGAGCATATTCTGCTACCTCCTGTCTCTGTGACGGAACCCAGGTGCCTCCCTCAGTACCAGCCTCTCTGGGCACCACCTGAGTAATGGTGGCTCCAGAAGGTCTATATGGGGAAGCCCGGGGGTGCTCTTGGCAGGAAAAGGGGTACCAGAGAGCTGGCTTTGGATCTGCATTTGTACAGCTAGTGCAATTTTCACTTAAATATTTATTTGGGATTTGGGGCCAACTAACACTAATAATGAGGACCTAAAGTTATATCCTTTAACAGAGAAGCAGGCAGATTAGGATAGTCTCTGAAGATGCGAGCACACACACACACTCACACACACACTCAGACACTCACACACCTTTCTGACTGGGCTCACTCCTCCCCAGGAACCTAAACAGGGGAAGGCTGAGGTTGGAGAAGGGGCCCTCAGCGTTTCCACCAGGTACAGGCCTGGGGGGCGACCAATTCTGAGCCTCCTGGACCCGGCCTAATTGTGGAGAGGAAGCTGGGAGGAGAGAGCAGGGTGAGAGGGAAGGATTCAGGGGAGGTGAGAACAGTAAAGGAACAGAGAGGGAAGAGGATGGGCATGGCGGAAGTGAGGGGAAGAGAACGGAGAGGAAGTCTGAAGGAGGTGAGATGAGGGCTGGGAGGGCAGGGAGGCTGAGAGCATTATCAGCACTTAAAAAGCGAGCAGCTCAGTTCTTCTTTGGCACAAATAATGGCTTTTTATGAATAAATCATGTGTCAGACGCCTCCCAGGGAGTGGGCATGGAGGGGGGCGCGTCTGCTGGGCTCCAAGGCTGCCGGGGAAGGGCCAGAAGCAGACCCCCGGCGGAAGGGGTGTTGCCCTCTTTCTCCTGACAGAGCCCAGCATGACCGAAGCTGTCTCGGGAATTAGCGCCAGCCCGAGCCGGCCAGCCCAGTCATTACTCTGAGGTGGTCTTGCGCTCCTTACCCATGAGCTGGGCTGGACCCCCGCGGCTGGAGTCTCTCTGGTCCCCTCCCTCCCACAGACAGCAGAGCAGCCAGCAGACGCTCCTGGCAGAGCAACACCAGCCTGGTGCTCCAGAGAGAAAGAGAGGGGAGAGAGAGAGAGAAACGTGCCAAGACAGGCAGGCACGCCCAGAGAGGGAGGCGAGTGCGGCACATGTGGTGACTTGGAGAGCGACTCGCAGGCAGGCCTCCATAGCTCTACACACGCATGTGGGCACCCAGAGATGGCTACGCAGGCGTGCACGCACACATGCTCAGCCGTGTGCCGCCCAGCATGGAAACCTCAACCACACACCAACACAACACACACACACACCCGCACACAGACGCATGTGGGGCTCCGTGGACACACACAGACCTGCACGTGTAGACCAGCAGCCCACCCTCAGGCAGCTTGGACCAGGGTCCGCTCTGCAGCCCATATGGAGCCCAGAAGCGGCTGGGCCAGCTCAGGGTCAGACCGTAGCCTGGGGCTGGAGAACCTGTCCCAGAGGAGGGCCTGTCAGTCTGTATGCTCCCCAGTTGGCAGAGACACCCCCAAACCCAAAAGAGAGGTCTCAGCCCCAACTCTGAGCCTGAGCCTGTGCAGATTCTGCTGGCTCAAGCTTCCTTTGTTTTGCACACACAGACCCCTCCTCAGAGGCAGGGCTGCAGAAGCAGACGGCAGGGCCAGGAACCCTGGCTCAGCCCTCTGCCGGTAGTGTGACCTCAAATAATAATTCCAACCTTAGTTTTCAGTTTCTTTGTTTGTTCTGAGACAGGGTCTCACTCTAGTCTAGGCTGGTTTCTAACTTGCAGCAATTCTCCTGCTTCAGCCTCCTGAGTTCTGGGATTGCTAATGTGTTCCAGCATGCCCCCACTTAATCTTAATTGCTTCTCAAACAAATCTACAAGGTAGGTACCACTGCCCTATTTGCCGGACAGAGAAAGTAAAGCCCTGAGACAAAAGCACTGGGTGTTCCTTTCTAGGGTCTGCCACGTGCCTTCCCCAAAGTCTAGGGCTCTTCTGTATCCAGGTTCCCTAGTTGTTCCTTCCACCTGATGCAGCCTCTGCCCAAACCAAAGGGCCCTGAGATGTTCATCAGGGAAGGCGTGAGTTCCGGACTCGCCTGTCATCCAATCCCACTCCAGGCCATTCCCAGCACCCCCGTGATACCCTCTGTGCTCCTGATCCTCTGACCTCCTCTCCAGCCCAGCCACCTTCCTAGGCTCTGTGACCCTCCCTATCCAGATGGGGGCTACCATGTTGCCTACTACCATTCACACTGTGTGCCACTGACACAGTAGAAAGGCTTCAGGACCTTCTTCCCTGCTCCCAACCCCAAAGATTACCAAGAAATGGAACTCAAATTGAGCCTGTCCCAGAAAAATTTGATGGTAAAAACAAACAAACAAGAAAGCTAAGAAAAAAAAAAAAAAAGGAAGCTTACATATGTAAGGGGGTGAGGACTTAAAAAATGAGAATCAAGATACATCATGTACAGGTGCAAATTCTCCATGTTGAATGTGACCATAATGTATACCTCAAATGTACCAATAAACTCAATAAAAGGGGAAATAAGTTTAAAAAACAAAACAAATCAGGCCTGTCCCAAGCTGGGCAGAACCAGGGCTCTTCCTGCCTGTGTTCCCCATTTGCTCAGACTCCTCGTGTCCAACTCATGTGACTCAACACCCAAAGTACATGTGAACTCATCCTCCCAGCCCCACTATCCTCCCTGCGACAGGGTTTCCGTCACTGTCACCATCAGCACCTCTGGCCAGGCCCTGACTGTCCCACTGCTGCCCTCTCGGGCCCACTGGCCTCCCAGCCACCAGCAATCTTTCCACCTCTGAGCTTCAGCCACATGTCACTGCTCTTTGGTCTGGAATCCATGTCCTTTTTGGCCCTGGATCTTTGAATGTGTCATTCCCTCTGTCTGAATCCCTCCCCTTGCGAGGCCAACTAAGTCCTCACGTCTTGGTCAACACAGAACCCCTCCAGGGCCGTCTCCTCCTTCAGTTCCTCAGCGAACCCCCGGGTCCTCCATTCGCTACAGTTCTAACCCATAATCGCCTGCGTACTCACCGGTGCCCCCATGAGCCTCTAAGTTTCTCAAGGGTAGAGGCTGTGCTTACCCCGCTCTCTCCAGCAGTCCCTGTGCCTAGTGTAAGAAGTGGCACTTAGATGCTCACGCGATCTTCCTTGAAGGAACTGAGGAGTGCAGGACTTGTGCTGAGTACTCTGCGTATCTCTTTCCATTTACTGAGGTAGGTGCTTATACAGTGTGCTATAGTGCTGTCCAGGAAAACAGGCCACGAGACTGAAGATGTGCCCGAGCGGACAGCGCTGCTAAACAGGAGGGAATGGATTCCAAGAGAAAGCTGCACCTTTGAAGGCTTTTCTTGCCCCCATCGCCACTCCACTTTCCCAAGTTATTTTTCCTCTCTGCTCTCGTCTGTACAATGGGCACAAAAATCGGGCCACAGAATACCCAATACAGGGTCTGGCACAAAGTGTTTCTGTCCAAACTGACGCCTCCTCTTCCAGCCTCTAAGGCTTCATTCAAGAGAGTCGCCGCAGGCCCGGAACGCTGCCTGCACGTGCTCAGAGAAACAGGTGCAGAGCTCGCTGGCACCACGGCAGCCGCGCCAGGAACTCCGCAGGCCACATGCCGAGCAGCCCCGCCCGCACCCAGACACAGCCACAAGGGCAGACCAGGGACCCTGCCCCCCACAAATCCCTGCTAATTACCCTCCTTCGCAGCCCCCCCCCCCGCTGCTACCTCAAGGCGCGGAAAATATTTAAAACAATTTTATTCATGAAAATATGCTGTACAATGCACTCTACACGGCCTCGACACGGCACACACGCACACGCACACGCTGACGGCACGGCCACGGTACACTGCCTACGATACGCGCCGGGGACACCGCGCCCACCGCCCGCCCCGAACCGACACTTATAAATATGGGAGAGGGGCCAGCACTGGCGCGGAGACAGGGGTGTTAGACTGGGGGATCCGGAGCTGAGGCCCCTAGAGAGGCTGAGACCAGTACTGGGGCTGTCTGTGAGGGGACTGTCTGACGGGGAAGGGGACACTAGGGCCGGCTAGAGGGGAGAGGCTGCACCGTGGGGGCGAGGGTCGCCGGAGGGCAGCACCGGGTCGGGGCTGGACTGCTTAGGGTGGATAGCCCACAGATGTTGAACATTTGCGGTGCTGGCTTCTTAGGGTAGTGAGACCAAGATCTGTGGGGAAAGGTGTCTGTTGCGTGGGCTACGCGTCCTTGTCACAGGGTTGCGCGAAGGAAGATTCAGAAACGCCGCCTCCCCGTCTCCTAGTTGGCTCCGCACCCAGCGTCCGCACCCAGACGGCCTCACTCCTCTCCACTCTGACCCGCCCGGATTGCAGCCTTTCCTCCCGGGCTTCCCGCCCAGGAAAAGAGGGCAGGCCCAGGAGTCGGGCAGGAGGGCGGGGCGCCCAGCCCCTCCCTCCCACTCCCCGCTGCGGTCCACCGAGGGATGTCTCTGGCGCAGCTGGGGCTGCCTCCTGGCTCCTCCCGCGGACTGGATCGGGGATGGGGACCCGGGGATCAGGATGGGAAGACAGAGGCCCCCTGGGGACGGGACCGGGGCACCTGGGACGCGGGTGGCAGCCCTCAGCCCGGCACCCAGCTCTGGTTAGGGGGCGGGGCCCCGGCCAGGCCGGGCGGCGGCGGAGGCAGGGCAGAGTCGAAGTTGAAGTCCATTTCGTCGCTGTCCATGAAGTCGTTGAGGATGATGGACTCGACGTCGCACTCGAGGCTCCCGCTGAACATGTCGAGGTCCAGGTCCGCGGGGAACCGGTCGGGCGCAGCACCCAGCGGCCCGGCGGCAGCGTAGGGCCCCGGCAGCGCGTCCAGCAGGAGGCCGCTGGGCGGGCCCCCGAAGGCTGCGGGGTGGCTGGGCGGGGCCAGCCCCGCGGCTCCCGCGTCGCCGGGCAGCGTCATAAGGCTGATGGGGTGGGCTAAGGCACTGCGCGAGGGCGCGGGCGGTGCGTACGGGGCCGCTCCCTTGCCGGGGTAGGCGGTGGCCGCACCCGCCAGCGCCAGCTCCGCCGGCGCGCCCAGGACCGGGCCCGGCCTAGGCGCGGGCGGAGGCGGCGGCAGCAGCGCGGGCAGCGCCCCGGGGCGGAAGGGCGCCGTGGCCGGCGCAAAGCTGGCCTGCTTGTTCTCCTGGATGGTCTGCATGGGCAGGCGGCGCAGCGCGCCCAGCGCCGGCGGCCCGAAGCCCCCGCCTCCGCCGTAGGGGCCACCCTTGCAGCTCCCGAAGTAGGCAGGTGTCCCGGCGCGGGCCCGCGGCCCGTACGCGTCCTGAGCGCCGTCCAGCAGCGCCTCGGGCAGCCCTGCGCCGCCGCCGTGCAGGCCCAGCGCTCCTCCCAGCTCGGCCAGACGGGGCAGCTCCCCGGGACAGCGCGCGCCCAGCGCGGGAGACAGAGTGCTCGCGGGACTCGGGTACATGAGCGGCGAGGACGGCGCCAAAGCCTCCAGGGCCTCGTCGTCTTCCAACTCTGCCGCCTCCCCGAGCAGCGGCCTCCCGCCGCCGCGGAAGTCGGCCCAGGCCTCATAGTCGTCGCTGGCGTGTGAGGCCGGGCTGGCGGTCCACTTGGCGGCGGGCAGGGACCCTGGGGCGGGCGCGCCCGGAGGGCTGTCGTCGGGGCTTCGCTCTGGTGCCTGCAGCTGCTTCTTCTTGCTCGCCTTGCCCTTGATACGCAGGAACTTGGCCCCATTGTCCATGGACACGGCCCTGCGCCTCGGGGTCTTGCCCGTTTTTCCCCCCTCAGGGTTCAGCATCCACCAGGAACTCTTGCCGGTGCCCTCGTTCTGCACGCGGATGAAGCGGGTGTGCAGCGACAGGTTGTGCCGGATGGAGTTCTGTGGCCAGAGACAAGGGAGTGGGGAGCGAGGAGGCCGTGGGACAGGAGTTGGTGACAGCAAGAGGCGGGAAGAAGGAAGAGAAGCCGGAGGATGAGGATGGAGAAGAAGCAGGGTAGGGAGGGGAGGAGGTGGGGAAGTTGGGAGAAGAGGGGGTGCGAATGTTAAGTACCAGGTTGGACCAGCCGGAATACCCATCCCGACCTGCGTGTCCCCACCCACCGTGAGACTCAGCCCAGGGGTGGGGCTGGAGGCGTGGCCAACCCCAGGGTTACTATGAGCCAGCTGGGGATGAGCAGCAGAGGAGTGGGTCCCCTCTCCCAACTCAGCCAGTGGCACCTCAAGGGGCCAGCCAGGCTGCCAGGACCCCCCCAGCAGATTATGTAAGGGCTCATGCTGCTGCGGCTCATTTGTCCACCCCCCTCCCTCCCCAGCCTGGCATGGCGCCAGAAGCCCGAAAACCCAGGGCTCCAGAAATCAATCTCGCGGTGACTGATTAAGCCCTGTTTAGAACTAATTGCTCTTTCGTGTGTGGGGAGAATAAATTACCTGCTTTAATTTCATGTCTTTAAAATGCAACTGCAGGTAGAGAAGACTGTTAACCCTTTGCTGGGAGGGCCTGGCCAGGAAAGCAGAATAGGCTGGGGGGTCCCCAAGGTAGGGATAGGCAGGACTGGAGAAATCACTCCCCAAGTACTCTGAGCTCTTAAAAACTTCCAGGAAACCTTGGATCCCAACAATTCCCTCAACAATCACCTTTGCCCGTGCAGATCTCTGCCCACACCTGCCTTCGGGACAGTCCAGCTCTCCAGGGTGCAGGCCCCAAGTGACTCGCTGGCCACGGCTCTGCCCTCAGTCCCTTGCTGTGGGCTTTTTACACAACCCCTTCATACTCCCATTTACAGACAAGGTCTAGGCTCAGGGAGGTGACGACTATCTAAGGCTCCATAGCTTTCTCTTGTCCCTCGGTACCTCCCTGGCTTCATCGCTGCCAACCCTGTCCATATCCTCTTAATTTCCACAGTGCCAATCTGTAGTGCTCCCTAGCCTGCTTGGGCCAGGCCTGTCCTGGGGACACAGGAAGGCAGGAGGGTCCACAGGTACCTGGAGTAGACTCCTGCTGAGCCTCCCAACTGGTGGCCTCGACCTCCCTGCTCAGCCAATGCTGTGGAAACAGCATGGGCTTAGCTACTGGACACCTGGGCTGAAAGCCAGGCTCTCTGAGCCCTAGCTAGGGGCCTGTGGCTGTGTATCAGTCTCCGAACTACTCTGAAAAAAAGTGGCTGGTCATAACCAGCTGATAAAGCTCTTAGGTCATTATATGAGCTAAGGTGTGTGGTTAAGTGTCGGTGAACACAGGTGCTCGTAAATGTAGGGTAAACCCCTCTCTCTGGCTAGAAGACCTCACCTGTTATGTCACTCAACAGACCTGCTGCCTCTGTCTCCTTCACAGCACGCCTTGAGCACAGCTGCGCTACGTGCCAACCCCTTGGGGAAGTTGGCATTACCCCACTTCATCTACCAGGCGACAGAGGCCCAAAGGCATGATGTAACCTGCCCGCAGTCCCACAGCTAGACAGCTATGCCAGGAACTAGCCAGCTCTGCCCAGGTCATGGACCTGTTCTTAACCCATTAATCCCCTAAGCCATACTGGCAACCACCTGCGCTGTGTGGGCTGCTGGAGACTGCAAGTCTGGGGGAGGCCCTCCTGCTGCCCAGCGTACCCTCTAACCTCATCCCAGCTCCTAGTCTTAACCTGACACTTTGGGGCCTCCGGCATCCTATGTCCAGCACTTTCTGGCCTTGGGAGCAACGGCTGGGGCTTGCTGGCCTTGCCCTGCTGGGGCTCTGAAAAGAGGGGAGTTCAATCCCCAGGGAGCCCTTCCCCATCCATTCCTTGCACCTGGCTCCCTGGCCCCTCCCCCACACCTGTGTTCAGGGGCCCAGGAGGCTTCAATTCTCATCCCCCACAGGACTGTCTGGCTTGCCAAGGGCTCTGCCTCCTCACTTCTCCAGCTGGAGGTGGGTCGGGCAACACCCCTTTGTCAATGTCAGTTCATGCTAGGCAGGCTTAGAGTGCTGAGGGAGAAGGAAGGACTCTACCAGGTACCAGCACCTAGTCATTACCAGCCTGTTTGGCCCTGGGCACTCAAAGAGCTTCTTACCTCCTACGGTCATTGTGTCAGGCTTCACAGAGTCAAGATTTGGGATCCCTATCTCAAGATGAGGAGAGCGCTCAGAGACTGTAAGTTGCCAAGGTCACACAGCTTGTTAAGCATACAGCCAGTCATTAATTTCAGATTGCTCTTGGAGTCTAGAGACCATTATATTCTGCCATGGGACAGAAAAGCTGGTGAGAGAAAAGAATCTCGGGAAGCAGGTACTCCAGTGCTCCTCAGACTTGCCGAATGAAGTATCCTTAGGCGCCCACAACACAGGAAGGTTAGGGGTGCGTTGTAAGGTCAGAATTTTCTACAATGAATAGTGCTTCCATTTTAGAATTCAAGAGAATTTTACACATACTTCATAATACATCCACATCCCCCCCCCCTTTTTTGCAGTACTGCAGATTGAACCCAGGTCCACTGAGCTATACCCTGAAGCCCCACACTTTCATTTCTTTATACACGTTACAAAAATATTTTTAGATTACATGTTCTAGATCAAGACATGCTCTAGGTCTACAAGGCTTGCATCCTTCTCCCTATGATCCCTCCAGCCAGGAATTTGCTGCAGGCTCACTGTGACATGGTGGCTAGACCAAGGATTTACCCAAGGTGGTGGAGGACCTAGTGTCACAGTAGGGGTATGAGTGCAGGCCTCCTGACTGCTGCCTCATGCTCTTCTCTATCTACTAAGCCTCAACGAGGGTAAGTCCCTTCTCTCATCCAAGATTCAGTTTCCCTCCCTACACACTGATGACATGGGCCAGTTTTACTCTGGGGACATTTCTAGTTTGATACTGAAAATTCTTCGAATCATACATTCTAGAGGTTTCAAACTTTTTATTTTTTTTTTTTTTGAGACAGGGTCTCGCTTTGTAGTTCAGGGTGGCCCTGAGCTCACTATGTAGCCCAGGCAAGCCTTGAACTCAGCAATCCTCCTGTCTCTGCCTCCCCAGTGCTGTGGGATTAGAGGCGTGAGCCACCACGCCTGGCACTGTGGTATATGCTATTGATTGCTGGTGGGTGTGAGTCACTGTGCCCAACATTGTATGTGGTTACCGGGGATCGAACTCAGGACCTTGCACTTGTGAGGCAGGAGCCAAAACCTCTGAGCTAAATCGCTGGCTCTTTTTTTTTTTTTAAGCAGTGGAAGGAACTCTTTTGGAAATGGCATCTACTGCAAACACTGAAGCACTAGGCACTAGAGCCAGCAGGGCAAGGGGTGGAATTACCTGGAGCCCTGTACACTCAGCACGCTCCCCACTCTGGGGGGGGGGGAACCCCTTAGGGAGAGATTCTGCAGGCCAGATGGATAGGACAGCTGAGGCCTGGCAGGGGTGAGGGGTAATCATGCTTTGCCCCAGGGTAACACAGGGAGGTGGCTCAGAGCTGCTGAAGGACCTATGCCTTTTACTGCTGAGCTGGGCTCTGTACCAGCCATGCACTGGGGCTGTGCCCCAGGAGAAAAGTGAGGTCCTTTAGCCCAGTATGGCTTTTCTGGACCCTGCTACCTACCAACCAGAGACACCAGCAAGATCCGGTGTCAAGTGCAGATTGTAACTCTGGTTTGCATGCAAAGCCTCCTGGGAGGCCAGAGGCCATGGAAAAGGTGAGGAAAGTAGAGGAGGGAGCCAGCTCTGCCAGGGAGCAGTACCCAGAGCTCCCTCTTGGAGTCGCCTAGCAACCCACCACCACAGCCAAATCCCCGGCAAACCTGGGCTCCCCTGGTGCCCAGAGCTGGACCTGGTTTCTGTGGTCTCCCACCTCCTACACCTACATCCAGGCCTGGTATATGTTCTTAGGGGAGACAGGACCTCCCTGATTTGAGATCCCTGGGAACTCATCTGGGGAGCTAGAGAAATAGACCCTGTTCCTTCCATGCTCCCTTGAAGACGGGCCAGGAAGAGCAACATCCCTGGCATCAACCATCAGGGAGCGGAGACTGGTGAGGCTGGCACAGAACAAAGTGCATGGGCTCCAGTGTTGGATCTGGATACCACCTTCAGCTCCAGGAGCATGAAGAGTGCAAGATGCTTTGAAGCTGAAGCAGGGGCAAGATGCTTTGAAGCTGAAGCAGCTACCTGCTTCTACCTTCACTTTCCTGCAGTGCTCCACACAGAACCAGAGTGATCCTTTAGGTAACAGGGTCCCTGCCAGGCCCTCCACCTCACTCAGACCATGCCAAGGCACACAAGACCCTTCGTGACCTCACAGTGTCCTGCTCTATCCCTCCCATCTGTTCCTGGAATCTGCCAGGTAGGACCCCCAACCCCCCTGATGCACCAGGTGCCTCGCATCTCCTTCAAGTCTGTTTGGTGGCTCCATCTGCATGAAGCCCATCTTGATCACTCTTAAGAGCTGCTCCTCTTCCCTGCCATCTCTTGATATCCTAACCCTGCTCTGAAGTTTTCTAAAGCAACTATCACTTTCTAAATGAACATATGTTGAACAGTCCTATCCCCCAAATCCTAAATGTGAAGTGCTCGAAAATCTGAAATGTGCTGAGCACCGTGCAGAAACTTTCAGAATATGGAGCACTTTAGCGTTCAGATTTTTGGATCAAGAATACTAAGATGAGTAAAGTATATGCAAATATTTCAAAATCCAAAAAAAAAAAAACTTAAAATTTTAAGCACTTCCAGTCCCACCATTATGGATAAGGGATACTCAACCTACATATAATTCATTTATCTTCTGTTTTAATTGTTTATTGTCTGGCTTCCCTTCTAGTAGAATATAATTTTAATGAAGATAGTGATTTTTGTCCTGATTTTTTTTTCTGTATCTCACATGTCTGGTGTATAGTAGGCACTTAAATGTGTTCAGAACTAATGAGGGAAAAAAGCATAATACTGTGCTATATAGGTAGCTGAATAAGACTGTCTGGGCTGACACACATTAGGAGCTTTTCCAAAGTAGGCTGAGGAGAGACCATAGGACAGAAGAAGAACCCAGCAGGATGTTGGGGAGAGTCAGGGACAACACGAGGCCCAGGAAGAACTACAGGCAGAAGGAAAGTCTTCTGAGACAGCTGAGGAAGGGCTTGAAGGTGCACAAGGCCGCTGTCCTGCGCAGGTCCCTGGCAGCTCCCCAGACTGACCCAGCTCCATCCACTAAGTCCTCCCAACAGCCACTACCTCCTGGGCCAGGAGACACTCCAGGAGCCCCAGAGGGAATAGAGTCCCCTCGACCTTGCCTCCCTCATGGACAGGATGTGATCCATTTGGTGGCAGCAGCTCATCTATCCAGCAGGCACCGTCATCTGTTCCCAGGACACCCTTCGCCCACAAGCAGTAATGCATTCATCCGACAGCACAACCCCATTTATCCAGCACACCAGTCCCATTTATCCAGCAAGTACAACCTCATTTGCTAACAGCACTCCATTCACCTGTCGGGCCCCCTCATTTATCCAGCAGGACACCTTCATTTATCCTCAAAGTCGGGCACGCTCCTTCCTCCCGTGGTGTGGTCGTGTTCTCTGACGGTGTAACCCGACTGATCCAGCAGGACATCATCTTTCCAACAAGTACACTTCATCCCCCAATGGTACAGCCTCATTTATCTAATATGCAGCCTCACCTTGCCTCCAAGTACCACCTTATTCCCTGACAGCACAACCTCGTTTATCTTCCAGTACAACCTCATTTCTCCTCCCAGCACAGCTTCATTCCCTGACAGCTCAACCTCATCCAATCTCCTTTTCCAGCCAGGGGAAACCAGATCTCTGGGAAAGAGGAAAGGAGGGTGGAGAGAAAAGACAGGCCCCACCGCTGCCGCTCCCTGCCTGCAGGGAGCTGCCTAGGACTATGGCTGTACGGCCTCTTCCCAGGCCCAGAAAGGCTCATCAAATTCTCATTTCTCCACTGTTGCCCTGGGTTCAGTTTTATCCCCGCTAGTACTAAAGAGGTGGATTCGGGGACATGGACTCTCTGATCTCCCTGCCATCGTCTGATTCTGTGACCTTGGGCAGAGGGTATGGGGAAGGGTACCCTTTCTGGGGGCACGCTTAGTGGTATGCTAGTAAATGTTTACCAACCAGCTCTCTAGGACAAATAGAACCCTACTCGATTCAATTTGTAGTTTTTGTTTATTTCTGTGGTGTGGATATTACCATCGTGGCCCAATTGGAGCTGCCAGCGTGATGTCACCAAGTACAAAACTGGGAAGAAGCGTGCACACTCCACTCTCATGAGCCAGTGCGAGCCAGCTCCAGCATGCCACCAGAACAAGCTTCCAGGACTGAGGCGGGAGAAAGACACCGTCTGCTTTGTGCCAGGAGTAAGCAAGCCTCTCTTATCCCCCAACACCCTGCCAGTAGGGGGCGCTATTTTACAAAGAGGGAAGCAAGGTGAGTCAAGTGACTCCTGAGGGTCCATAGCTGGGACGTGATGGAGCCAAGTTTGGGTCTCACAGATGTCAGATTCCAAAGCCAGGGCTCCTCCCTCAAAGTGGCAGAGCACACTTTGCTCTGCTGCCAGTGGGCACCTTTCCTTGGCTCTCGAATTCCAAGCTCTCCTAGCTTCCATAAGAAGCAAGAGATGTAAGCTTTACCCCCCCCCACACTCCAACTCCATATTACCCCCTTGTTTTCCTGACACATGGGGGCTTCTAGGACCCTAAGTTCAGTCATGGGTCTTGTGTCCACTCATCCAAGCCTAAACCCAAGGGGAGGAGTGGACATGACCCCAGGTTCCAAAACAGATGGTCTCTACCCAGAACCCCCTAAGGATACTAACCCTGCTGCCTGATGGGATGAAGACTCAGCTCCTCTCTTTTGTGATGCCCACCCACGCGGCTGTGGCAAGAGCTCTGATCCCATAGGACTCCCATTTCCTTTCTCTCTGTTTCCTTCCCTTCCTCTGTGAAGAAAGGACAAGGGCAGGGGTTGGAATCTCAGCTTCATCGATGTGACCTTGGGCATCCACTGTAAAGGAGGTACTTCCACAGGAACCCCACACATCAACAGCCCCATCCTTTCCCTGTCTCAGAGCCCCAGGAGCAGCTCCCGCCCCACCCTCTGCCCCTCACTACCCCCCCACCCCCCTGCCTTATCCTGGCCCAGGACCGGACAGAGCCATGCACTCCCTGTAGGTCCCTTGGCCTGTTGCTTACGGTGAACATGGCATGCTCTCCAGAGGAGGGGTAATGCAGATGACCCTGGGGTCTGCAGTAGGGTCTGCAATAGAGCAAGGATGAAAGGTCAGAGCGAGGCTCGGGGCCATGGATGCCTGTCTGTACATGAGAGTAGGCTCAGGATCCACAGCGGAACAGATGTGGGCCATCAGGTTCCAGGAGAAACCAAGTACTGAAGCAAGCAGGAGTCCAAGGTCAGGTGGTGGCAACCCTCACCCCAAGGGCAGCAGAGCCCATACACCCAACCCCTCAGAAGTCCCAGCTAACCCCACAAAAAGCCTATTACCCATGGGCTTGGGTCCTTCTCCAGACAGACACTCGAGAGCCCTTTTGGGCCCTCCAGCCCCACTCACCCAAATCCTCGGGCCCCTGTGGGCCTCAGCCACTTGGGATGTCTACCCTCTGTGCCTCTGCACACTGCTCCCTTTGTCCTTACCCTTTTCTACTCATCTTCTGCTCATTCATCAAGGCTAGCTCTGTAAAACTTTCCCGAGTCCCTCTGAAAAGCCCAGACAGCTTTGAACCAGAGTGCCTCCCCACTGCAGCTTCACGGGGCAGGCCTGGCTCTCCAGAGTTAGGTTAGTTGTTCAGTGATGGCGAACAACTCAGATCTGGCCTTTCTGTGCAAGTGTAGCTCACCAGAACCTCAGGTTAGCACTCCACACCCGGCCTAGACCCTACCAGGTTCCTCCCAGAGCCTCTGTCTTGCTGATTCTGCCTCCCTTGGGGCTCCTGCTGCTACCTCCCCTTGTTTCCCCACGGCTCCTCCTCTCATTTATTCAACAGTGACCACACGCAGTAAACCACAGTAAACCATGCTAACACCCAACAATGATCTCCTTATGGAGTCTTTATTAACAACCCTGCGTTGGCTTATTATCCCCACTTTATGGATGAGAAGCTGAGGTCACACAATGTAAGGCATGGTAAAGAAATTTGTTCTTCGTCCTGACCTGAAACTCCTCAAGAGAGGAGCCACAGCCAGGAAAGGGCTCCAGGGTGGGCCTAGGGCAGGAAGAGGTGCTGTCCATACTGGCTTAGTACCACCTTCATAGACATTTTCCTCCCTTACCCAGGCTTAAACAGAAGCCCTCAAGGCAAAGCCACTCCCCCCCACCCCCCACTACACCTCTCTTTCCACTCCCTGCCCTGGCCCTGGGAGCAGCTGCATTGACCTCACCCAGCCCTGCCCTGGGCCCAGCTCTGGGGAGGACTCAGCAGCTGTGCCCCAGCCCTGCAGGCTGGTGGGCGGGGACTGGAGGATGGGCACCGTGCCAAGAGAACCATCTGTTCTCCCAGGGGCATGGCCACCCGCACAGACACTGGCCTTGCCCCCAGGGGCCGCCCTTGGCTCTCAGTCTCCATGCCAAGGAGCTCCAGAGCCCTGGGCAGCCCACCCAGCCTGGGGCACCAGCCTCATCTGCCATCTATCTTCTCCTGGAAACTCAGAGGTCCTTCAGAACACCCTGGAACACTATGAATGTCAGCTGGAAGAATGACAAGAGCTCCAGGGACAGAGGCTAGAGGCCAGGGCTGGGTGTGCTGAGCCTCGTCTGCCCAGCCCCCACCTTGCACTCCTCCTGGGGCCTCCATCCCATCACATCTGCTCAGCTGGCAGGTGCCTCTGGCAGAGGGCAAGCCCCTTCCCCCACACCCCAGCTCGGATTACAAGAGAAGGAGGTGGCAAGGCCAGCTGAGGACAGGGGAGGGGATAGGAGAGGCCTCCCAGCTTCCCAGAGTGTTCCGGGAGGGCAACTAGTCAGTGTGGGAAGGGCCATGCCCAAGGTCACACAGCCAGCAATGAGACAAAGAGGAGCCACTGTCCCAGAGGCAGGTAGCCCTGGCTCAAGGGTGACCTAAACGAGTCATTGCTTTCATCTGCGAAAAGGAACCCATTCTGTTTGCCTCCCAAACAGAGAAGGCTCTGGAGGCTGAAAGGTGTCAGACTAAGGGCAGAAGGGATCTTGGGCGGTGGCACATCTGATGCCTGGGCTCAGGGACTCAGAGTAGGGCTCCTGCAACCCCATCCCCCAGAACAAAGTGTGTTTCTCAGGGCCAGGGCCCAGGGATCCCTACACTACAGGGCACCTGGGGAGGTGGTTCTTTTCCTTTCCTGGAGCAGAGTAACAGTGAAGACAACTCCGTGGAAACATCACAGGTACCTTTCCTGCAATCCCAACAAAGCTCGAATGTGGTCCTATTACTGTCCCATTTTGTAGAGGAGGAAACTGAGGCTCAGCTGTCCAAGGATATACAGAGGGTAAGTAGACTCAGCTGTGTCGGTGCCATAACTACAGCTCCTAACTACACAGCTCCATCTCTCTGGAGGTTCCTAAGGCACCAAGGGAGGCTGCAGGGATCTCAAACTGGCACCGGGGACTCGGGTCCTCCACCCTATCTCAGCTTCACTCTGACTCTGCACCCCAGCTCCAGCCACACGCTGCACACCTGGCCAGTCTCTCCCTCCTATCTGCTCTCCACATCAACCTTCAGCGATCTTCCTGGTCACGTCATCCTCATGCCCTGCAGTCTGGAGTGCCAGCTTCTGGTCTTGCCATCCAAGGCCACTAGCTCCCCACCCTGACTCCCGCTGGGCTCCTGCAGTTCACACAAACACCCACTGCTGATGACGGACTCTGAGAAGTCCCTCCTGAATCAGAATGGACTATCCTCACCTTTCCCCATCCTGACCTGTGGGGCCCTTCAGGTCAGTGTTCAGCCTGTCTGTGTAGCATGGTACCACTGGTGCCTACCTGGTATAGGCTCAGTTGCCACAAATGAAGGAACTGACATCAGCCCTGGGACTGCAGATCAGGGGAACAGCAGGCTGGCCTGCTGCTGCCCCTAGACAGTTCTCTAGCTGGGGACCTAGGGCCATTCCCCAGGCTGGAAGTCTTAGGGCCAAAGTCTGAGGGAGGACAGAGGTGGTGACTAGAGGTTGGAGGTTGCAGAGGGGAGGAGCCCAGCTTGGAATGGCCTGGCCAGAGCACCGGGACAGGGTGGAAGTAGACCTGGGAGTTGTTTTCACCACTCACAATGGGATACTTTTATAATGCCTTCTTACTTCTCTCATTTTTAGTTTCCTCATCTACAAAATGGTCAAAGTAACAACACCAACATCACGACGTGGCTATAAAAATGCAATGAAAGAATGTAAGTGTTGGCACAAGGCAAGTTGAATCCCAAGCCACAATAGTTAGCAACATGTCAGAAGGCAGGAAAGGTTGAGAGGGCTGGGGACCAGGCTGCAGTGTTACAGGAAGGCCCCAGGTCTGGATCAAACAGCCTTGGGCTCTGCACTTCACACCAGGTGTGAAGCCCTCAGGGGAGGGTCTCTGGCTGTCATTTTCTGCAGCACCTCAGGGCCGAGAGGCCTGCTGAGCCTCCACCCCACACGTCCCCTCTCTCCTCTCCTTGGTACACAGCAGCCCTAACTGGTCTCCATTCTCTCCATTCCTGTCCTACACAGCACGGTTACTAAGACACAGGGTGGGCACAGGTGCTGGGGTGGAGGTTCAGTCCATTGAAATTGACTGCATGAGGTTTAAATCTCTGCAGAATCAAAGATGAGAAGGAGGAGGAAAAGGAGTAGAAGAATAGGCTCAACCTGGGAAGCCTGCTTGGAGAAGCTGGCTCACAGCGGGCAAAGTGGGACAAGCAGGAGGCCAGGAAGCCCCCATTAAAGCATCACTTCAGAATGATGTGTCATCAGGCGTTCTCGTTAAAATACAGACGGACTGCAGAACCACCTGTGGAGAGCCTGACACACAAGGGTCAAGATGGGTACCATGTTGTTGAGAAGCTTCCAGGGAACCGGTCACCAGCCAGTCTGTGAACAAGGATCAAAGCCAGAATTCTCAAGCACAAGTACTGGGTTTCTGAATGACCAGAAAGGTCGGTCTTTGATCAAACCATCCCAGCACCCCACCTCTTTTCTGGGGGTTTCATGGAAAGATCACTATCACATTGCATGTGACAATGGCAGTGGGTGTGAGCTGAGAGCTTCAGTGTCAATCATGAGGGTGGCAAAGTGAGGCCACCTGAAAAAGACAGTAGGGAGAAGGGAAGGGGAGGTGGAACCTGGACAAGGCCAGGAGAAGGCCCATGGGTCCCAACAGAGCAGTTTGGGCTTGTCTGGCTCCCAAGGGAACTGAGGAACCTCAGCAGGTTCGAAACAGAAGACAGCCTGGGCCAGGAAGGTTGGCTGGTGTGTTGGGCTGGGAGAACACAGTCTCTGGGAAATGGAGGAAGGTGGTAGAAGCAGGTGAGCATCTAAATCCAGGCTCTGCCTCATACCTACTATGCCTTGATTTTCTCAACTGCAAAATGGGGCTATTAAAGCCTACCTGGCAGGGCTCAAGGAAAATGAGAATCTGTGTGCTGTACCCAAGTGACTGCCTAGCACCCAGACATTAACTCTTTTAATTCTCATCCCCTTTCTCAAGAAGCACCCTCCCCCGCAGAGACCAGAAAGTCTTCTCTCTGCATAGGGAGGCCCTTGGGGGAGGGTGTGGGAGGCCCCTCCTCCACACACCACCTGGCCCCCTCCTACCTCCACATATGGGTTGGGGGGGCAGGGAGAGGCAGCAAACAGCCAAACCCTCCCAAACAGGAGTTGGTCTCCATGGTAACCAGGGTGCCAGGAGAAGGGGGGTGCTCCAGATCCAGCTGTCCCATTAAGTACCCTACCCAGGCCCCAGAGCCTGAGCTAATGCCCACCCAACATCCTGAACCCCTCACCCATCTGCCTGCTCTGGGGGCCTACAGAGATGACTACGAATACTCCCTCCTCCATGCTAGGAGAATGTTTGCTGTCTGGCTACTGTCACAGGCATCTCTAAACAAGAGAGTCAAGTTCAAGACCTATACTCTCATGCATCATCCACCAGGGAGAAGGCCTTTCAGTCCTCTGTGCCCTCTGTCCAATGAATCTCTCATGGCCCCATGATTTCGAAGTCACAGCACTGGAAGGCACCAGAGACTGAACCAAGGCCCTCTGGGCACAGATGAGGAGGAACACCAAGGATTAGAACCGGAGCGAGAGTCGTTGGCTATGATTCGCACACACACTGGACCAGGTGCCCCCACTCCCAGAGGCTCTGTCCACCCTCACCCAGCTGACTGCACAGCTGACTCCACATGACCCCAAAGGGCTGCGCCAGGACACACTGGATGGCGACTGATGGAGAGAAAAAAACATTCTTACAAGCTTTAAGGAGTATCTGGCAACAGAAGGGACAGTCCCAGGGCAGGTGAGTCAGTGCTGAGCTGGAGGAGGCGGCCCAGTGGAGGGGTTGGGCCCCATGCTCTTCCGAGATGCAAAGTCCCATCTAGGGGTGAAGAGTGAGCCCCAAGGTGGAGTGGTCCCAGCCCCAAGCTCCCCTCTTCCCCAGGTTCCCAGGTACACAGCCACCAGTGGAAGACAGGCCCCTAGCTAGGGAGGGAGAAGCCTGGCAAGTGAGGTGAGGAGGTCAGAGAAGCAGGAAGAGAAGAGCTTCCTAGATTATAGCCCAAGCACCCCATCTCAGAGGCTCGCAGCCCCCAGAGCCCCTGATCCTCCTGGCAGACCAAATCACAGACAGCCTGGACCTTAGGTGGAGCCCATCACAAGCGGCCACTCAGATAGCAGAAGGTGGGCTACAAGGAGCCCCCAGGCCTTTCACAGCCCGAACCCAAGCCTTTCCCTGGGGCAACTACCCATCCCAGTCATACCCAACGCTGCAGAAAAGGCTCCAGTTCCAGGGTCAGAGGGGACTCCAAGTCCCAGGACTGCCTCTTCCCAGGTGCGTGACCTCAGGGCAAGTGTTTTCCCCTCCAGGAGAGCGGGACAAATAACCCTCTGTCAGGACCTGGTGGGACACACACTTGGCAGCTGAGCGCCCAGCCTGGCAGCCCTCCTGCCTCCGGCAGGGTTCTCCTGCTCTCAGCCTCCTTCCTCACCCTGCCCCTGTCATGCCTGCGGTTGGAGCCCACAAGGCAGGCAGAGAGGGGGCTCCGACCCACAGAAAGTGGGGGCTGGGGGCGCTGAACTTTCGAACCCGCAAAACCCCCCGCGCCGTTCATTACCTTAACGCAAGTTAAAAATAACCGTCTCATCTCTTTAAATTAGTCTGTCTGCAATTACCGCCTGGCACGGCGCTGCCCGCCATCGTCCCGCTGGAGCGGCGCCAGGTGGCAGGCGGGGCCCTCACCCTGTCTGTCGGTCTGTCTGCCTCAAGGTCCCCCTTCCCCCAAGGCGTGGCTGCCCTGAGGCATCAGAGGCCTGTCCCGCCCATGCTCTCACCAAGTTACACGGGGCGGGGATGTGGGGCAAGCGAGGGGGGTCCAAGTGGAGAAGCAGAAGGATGGGGAGGGGGCTCCTGCGAGGCGGTGGGGGAGGGGCGCCGGAGGCCCGGGAAGCCGGAAGGGCCCGCAGCGCGCCAGCGCTCGTGGGTGGGTGTGAGCAGGTGGCCGTGGGAGTCTGCCGGGCGTGCCAGCAACTGTGCCAGGAGCGGCTGGCACGGGCTCATGCCCAGGAGGCGGGCAGCTGCCAGCCCCTCGCTCGTGCAGTGAGGGGGGCGAGGACACCCCCAATCCGGGCTCACACCGCCTCTCCTCCTGCACCCCCGCCAGCCCTGGGGATCCCCAGAGGACAAAGGAGGAGGAGGGAGCCCTCGGGGAGCAGGATGCGCAGGAGAGGAAAGGGGGCCCTGCACTCTGCACTACGGCAGGACCTTGCTCCCGGCCTCTCAGATCAGTCCCCCTCTCCAACCCCCACCCCACCTGGAACTTACAGGCCAAGGCCTGAGCCAGATGGGGGAACCACCAACCCTTCTGATCCCAACCCTCAGCAGCTAGGCTGCTCCAGGCCCTGAGGGAGAGGGTTAAGTCCCCATCCACTGGGTTTCTCCCCAGCAGGCCTGGAGACAGGAATGGGAGGCGCCCGGCCTAGCCTAGGAGCTCCCAAAGGAGATGGCAGCCAGGAAACACAAAAGGAGGCTGAGCAACTCCAGAGGAAGGCACACCACAGCTCAGAGAAGCCAGGAAGGCTTCCCAGAGGAGTCAGGGCTGAGGGAAAGTGGAGCTGGAGCATCTGAGAAGTAGGAGGCCCTACTCAGACATCCACGCTGTCCAGACAAGTTAGAGGCAGAGGACCCTCTAGGCCAGAAAGGCCATCGCTTTCTCTGTGATGCTCTGTCCCTGGGGAACAGGACCAGCCCCTCTGGTGTGGCTCTGAGCACCAGCCCCAGCCCTTTTCTGAGTGTCCTAAACCTGCTGCTGGTCTTGCCTCCCTGTTATCCTCAGCACCACTGGGCTTCCTCTCCATATCACATGTAGACCATCAGGCACAACCCAGTGCGTAGGCCATTGCTTTCCCAAGCCACCACCCTGGCCTCCCAGGCTCCACCTCCCACCTGCCAGGGAGTCTTGAGCTCCAGCCTGGAACATCCAAAGGGTGCCAAAAATCCAACATCACAATCCTACCTCTTTGCATTTGGGTATGCACTTAACACCTCCTGGAAGACTATCTCTTAAATTCTCTCCTCCTCAGTGAAGGCAGCCCAGATCCAGTGCCAACTCTTCTGCAGGGCCTACCTGGCTCCCAGAGTACCACTTTCTCCCACTCCTGCCCACCCCAGTCCCTACCTATCTGCAGAGCAAAGGGAACTGGCTGAATCCTGGTGCACTCTGAAGCATGGCCAATGCCTTCCCCTCTGCTCCTGCCTATGGAACACAGGGTGTGGTGCACCCCAGAGACTGAAGTGCAACACGTCTGTTGGGGAAGAGAGGGAGAGAGGAATAAGGGGCCCTGGCACCTGAGATATACCACAGCCTTGGTTAACCAGAGATCAGTTAAGAGTTGGGCATAGCTCCTCCATCAGGCCTCTGGAGGAACTGACTCGGAATGGGGGAAGGGGTATATGGGCCAGAAGCTCCAGGAACCAGATAAAAAGAACTCTTCACTCACCAAGGAGAGGGAGTGGGGGTGGGGGTAAAAGCAGACAGCTCCCCTCCAGTCCCCAGGTAGTCCTGGCCAGGCTCTAGGGCAGGTACTCAAACCTGAGGTTTCTCCAATGCCCAGGACTGAAAGCCAGGCACAAGGGAGAACCAGTGTGTCCCCATCAGTGTGGCGCAGTGGAAACTGCATCCAGGAAGAAGGCGGGAACCCTGGGCCCTTGTCCAGGGCTTACTGCTCACTGATGCCCTCAGGAGAATCCTATCATCTTCCAAGGCCTCAGTCTCACAGTCTGAGCAATGAACTCATCGCACTGAATTATCTTCAAGCATGCCCCACCCCATTCTAGGATTTATGCCTGTCCCTGCTCGAAAGCCTTTCATGTCCCCCGCCCTTCCCAGCTGTCAGCATCACCCTGTTCAAAGGCTCTGTGGGGCCTTGGAAGGAGACGTGTCTGATCAGAATGCAGCTTTCCCATCTTCCATGTAGGAACACGGGCAGCTCACCCCTCCACTCTGGGCCTCAGTGCCCTCCTCTATAAAACCCACCTCAAGGACTGCTGAAAGCATTAAAGATGCAGGGGTACCTGGCACAAAGCTTGACCCAGACACACTCAACCAACTACAGCTGTCTCCTGGCTTCAGTCTCGAGTCCCCTCTCCGTCTTCCCCATCCTTCCTCATCCATCAAACCCAGCTGGAACTCCTGCACCTGTGGGAAGCCCTCCTGGCCTTCTGGCCCATTGTCCTCTCCTGACTCCAAACCTTCTGCAGCATCAGCTCATCTCCTCATTCTCTGACTGCACATGCTTCTTAGTGCCAGGCTCTGTGCTGAGTGCTGTGGACACAGAATGACTCTGATACTGCCACAGTCTTCCAAAGGTGAGGTAGGAAGGGGAAACAAGGTGGGACACAGATGATTAATACCTCCTGCAGGCTTGGAGAGGACCAGGGAAGAGGGAGTCCTAAGGGCAATAAAAAGGACTAGAGAGGGGTCTTCCTGGAGGAGGCATCTGAGCTGTTCCCTCAAGGACAATGAATACAACTATAGGGAGGACCAGAACCTGTGGAGCAGAGAGGGAGGTGGACGCAAAAACCTAGGGCAGGACACAGTGTGGGGGGTGTCCCAGTGGGTGCTGAGCCAGAGGGAATGGGGAGATTCATGTCTACTTCTCTGGTCTGTGTTCCTGTCCTATACCTATAGTGGACTGCAAGAGACAGAGAAGCTGCCAGCACAAAGTCTGAGAGCCATGGGCTCCCAGGTCAGGACACTCCGACCCTGCGACACTGCCATGGGCATCTGGAGTGCTACATGTCCACAACCTCCCCTCCACCACTAGCACGTTTTCTTTCCTGGGGCCCACCACAGGGTGCAGCCTTTTCCCCAGATATAAGGATGGCTCCCTCACAAGTGCCACCCCCTAGGGAGCCAGACAGCTAAGCTCCTAGGCTGAGTCCCTTCCACTCCCCACCCCTAAAGGCACAGATTAGCTCTATTCTCCAATAAGATGGCCCAAGGATGTACTAGGTCTGGAGGTCAAAATCCAGTCAAGCCCCTGCCCTGTCCTCTCGCAAGATGGCTCCTCCCTGTCCACTGCCTGACCCTGAGGCCTCCAAGGTGTACCCTACCCCTGCCCAAATCCCTAAGTGCATCTGGTCCCAGAAAGCCAAGGAGGTGGAAGACAAGCTCCTTGGCATAAACAGAGACATATTTCCTAGTCCTCAACGCCATACCCTAGCACCAACATGGGTTAACACCCTTCCTCCCCCACTGTGCTGAGCCAGGTAAGGGACCAGCCCCATTTGCCCCACGAACTCACACCTTGGGTCACCTGTCAAACTCCCAACCCCAGGCCAGTTGGTGCTCCAGGGTGAACTCCTGGTACCACAAAAAGAACTATGGGCCCAGGGCTGGCACTCCTCACCCTGGGGCCAGCTGGAGGACAGGCAGTGGAGATTTGAGAGGGAAAGCAGCCACTGGCCCCAAGTCAATACTCTAGCTCTCTAAAAAGGATACCCTGGTGTAGAGGGTGAAACAAGAGTAACACAAAGCAAACTCCGGGGCGCAAGGGCTCCCCAATGTTCATGACCTGGGAACGGGCTGGCTGCTCAGCGATGCCCCGAAGGACGGGGCGGGGATGCTGCTCGGGGACGCCTCAAAGCGGCAGTCCCTTGTCACCCTATCAGACCTCCCATCCCGCATCCCTCCCGGCGCGGGATCACTCATACAGCTGCTCCCAGCACGCCCCCACCTGTCCGCCGGCCGGCCCCACGCCCTGGGCGCACACTCTGTGAACCCTGGGAGTGCCCCAGAGCCCCTCCCGACTGTTCGCCCAGGAAGCCCCAACCGGCATCCCACCCTCTGTCCCCCACCTTCCAGCCAGCCGAGCTGTTGCTGTCGCCTTTATCCTTGAAGTAGGGCACGTAGCGGACCATCCAGTCGTAGATCTGCGAGAGCGTGAGCCGCTTGTCTGGGGCGCTCTCGATGGCTTTGGTGATGAGGTCGGCGTAGGACAGGTTCCCCCATGCGTTCCGCCGGGAGCTCTTCGCTTTCCGCAGCGGTCCGACCTCTGCGCCCAGCGGTGGCGCGGGGGCCATCGCAGGGGCCGTAACCCGGCGCTCCGGCCCGCAGTCCTCGGCGCTTTCCGCCACCCCTGCGCCCAGTGCTCCGTCCTCGTCGCCGGCCAAGTCGGGTTGCGGCAGGGGCCAGGTACAGGAGCGCGGCCGGCTCTGCGGCGCGAAGTCTGGGTCCACGTCCACCTGATGCGCTCGTAGCTTCGCGGCCATGGTCCCGCCCGGCTCCGGCGAGAAGGGGAGGGAGGCTCCGTGGAGAGTGGGTGGGCGGCTCCGGGAGCTGCGCACCCCGGGAGGCCCGCAGGAGGGGTCCCTGGCGGCGCCGGTTCAGCCGCGGGTCGCCATGGGCCAGGGCGCGGAGGCAGGGGGGCTGCACGCGCTGAGCACGAGGACAGGCAAAGACCCGGGCGGCGAGGGGGCGGCGGCCCGGGAGCCCGGCGGGTACACACCTCGCCCAGCCCGGCTTCTAGCACCTGCCGCCCGCCTGCGCCTGCAGCCGCCGCCGCCGCCGCCGCTCCCCGGGCGCCGGCCCAGCGCGCGAGTCCCGCTCTCCCGGGACGAGGCCGGGTTGCACCATGCCTGAGCCCGAGCCCGTGCCGGGGCCCGCGCTGCCGCCGCCGCCGCCGCCGCCGCCCGGTGAACGCAGCCGCCGCCGCTCCAGCTCCAGCGCCAGCTCCCGCGCCTGCCGCGCTCAGCGCCGGCTGCACCTCGGGATGGGCGGGGGGGCAGAAGGGGCGGGCCCGGCGGGGAGGAGCGGGGCGTGCTCGCCCGCGGCCGCGGAATCCTGGGCCCGCCCGAGTGCCCCGCAGAGGACTGGGGCGGAGGCGTGGAGCTCCCAGAACTGGGAGACCCCTCCGCAGCCCCTGCAAGCTGCAGCGCCGCCTACGGAGTAGGGCAGAAGAAGCAGGCGCGACCCCGCCCCCTGAGCAGCGCCCGGGGAGGGGGAGCAGGGGCGGGGCCCAAGGGCTCCCATTCGTCCGCGGCAGTACTGCCCCGCCCACGGATTCGACAGGATCCCTCCCAGAAGCGCGTCAGCAGGTTATTGTTACAACCCGGGGTTTCCCGGGGCAACGCTAATGGGGCGGGGCTCAGAGCACTGGCCCCGCCTTCTATCTCCCCAGAAGAATGCCCCGCCCTCTGTTTCTAGACTCTGAGGTTCCAAGTGTTTCGTTCCAGAAAAGGGCCTAGTTGAGGATCTAACTCCCCTTTGTGCCCTGAAGTGGACTAAGGAAAGGAATGATTTGAGAATACCCGAGTTCTAGGCCAGGCTTTGCCACAATCCTAGTTCCTCCATCCGCAAATGGGGTCTTTTATGGTGGCTGTGAGCACAGTTTTAGAGCTCTGATTCTCAGAGTTCATTCAACATGTAATAAAATTATCCAGGACACCTTTGTTAAAACATCGATATGCCCAGCCTCACAGTTTCTGATCTGACAGATCTAGATAGGAGCCAAAATTTTGCATTCCTTGCTAGTTCTCAGTTGATGCCCTACAGGCCACACTTTACAAACCACTGTGTTAAAGTCTTGGGAGATTCTTAAAGGGACCATTGGAAGTTCAGAGCATTGGAGGAAAAGCTTTCATTCATTTAACTAGTATTTACTGAGCACCTCTGGTACACCTGACATTGTGCAGAGCATTATGGGAAGAGGAGAGACTGAGATACATGAGATCCCTCTTGCATAGACTAGTAGAAGAGTCAGATGGTAGTCAGATCATCATATGATAGAAGAGCAAGCTAGATGAGAGGTTGGGCCGCCCAGGACTTTACCCACAGGATACTAGGTTACTTTCCAACCACCACTCTATGTATCTGCCAGCCTTCATTCAGGGTATGCTCTCTGCCTAGAACATTCTTTCCCTTCCTCATGGACCTCCTGCAAATGTCTCCCATTCTCCAAAACTCAGCTCATGTGTCAATTTAACCCTGACACTTGCCCTAACTCTACCTCCTACACATACATATCTCCATTCCCTGCTTGTCCAGACAGCTTGCTGTCCTGCCAGCAACACTTTGTGTCCTTTTAGCACAATACTCTTGTTTTGACAATCCAGAAACTGAAGCCAGAGTGGGGAGGTAACCTGCCCAGAAAGCAAGGCCAGCACTAGAATCCCAGGTTCCTAACCTCTCCACAGCCAGTACACTGGGTCCTGGAGGGGCTGGAGAGGCAGAGCTTTTTGCACAGTGGGAGGACTGTGTCCCAGCCACAGAGCTCCTTTCTCAAAAATGCCTCCCTGTTAGCTTAGGACCTGGGGAGGGTGCAGGTGGGGCAGGCTGGAGGGGCTCCTCCTCACCCCCCAGGGTGGGAGCAGGCCCTGCTTGCAGATGCCTGGCATGGCATCTGCCTGAGTCACATCCCAAAGGCAAGGGTGGGCATGGGAACTATTGCCCCCCCACACCAACCTCCAGGTGGTTTTGTTTAGAGTCACAAGGGGCTGAAATCACTGCTGGAGCCCCTCCCCCCACAGCTCTCATATGCCCTCCCTGCCCCCGGACCCCACACGGGGAACTGCTCCTCTAGGTAAGCTGGAGGCCAGGCAAGCCTCCTGCCAATCTCCACCTCTGGCCCAGCTCTAAGTGTCAGATGTGAGTTTGCTGGGGGCCATACCAGGGCTGGGAGCACCCTCAGCTGGGGTCCCTGGCACAGGCTGCCACTGCAGGGCTGGGAAGCCAGGTTGGCAGAGATGCCCCAATGCTGACTCAGACTCTGCTCAGTCCCTGCCCTGCCCAGTGTCCACAGCTGCTGCCTGCCCTCTCCTCTGGGGCCCATGTCTGGCACACTCAGGCCACACACACAACCACTGGTGCACGTCGCATTCGTTTTCACTCACAAGTTGGCCCTGCTCGCGCATTCATCATGAGGCAGTCTCACAGTGGTTAGTATGGGCAATTCCAGAGCTACTCAAAGCCGGGCTTTCCTACTCTAGCGGCAGGACTTACAGAGCACAACCTCCACGGGACGCTTGAAGAATGAGATAAGATTCTGAATGTCAGCACTAGGCTGGGACTAAGGGCTCCGCGAACACTTGTTTTTATATTACAGTTGATTATTTATATCTTCCCCTCCTACTTCTTCCAATTCACTCCCACCTGCTCTCACTACACACATGCACACACACTGGCTCTCTAAGGACACTTGCCATTCAGCCTACACCCTTGGGCCCGTTCCTCAAGCCCACATCTTCCCCTGGTTTTCCTGACCACCAGGGCCCACCTCCCCTTCCCCACACAAGCTCTCCAGCTCCCAAGTGTCCTCAGTGTCACTCTCTTCCACGTTCATTCTGCTCACCAACAGGCCCCACTGTTGACACTTCCCTTCCTGGTTCTCCCACACTCAGGCGTGCTTGCTTCCAGGCCCTCCTGACTGAACTCGCTCACATGCTTATTTTATGCTTCACTTACTCGACTCACCCTTAGGTCACAGCACTTGTAACACATGCCCAAACAATTCCAGCACACTTCTCAGGACCACTAGTGGTCCACCCACACTGATAAACACTCATCTCTCCCAGTGCACACACCACCCAGACCACAGAGACCCACCCCCCCACCCCAGGGACTCTTTGCTGCTTTCTCTCCTAGGGCTCAGCTCCTGGCCTCTCCCAGCTCTCAGAATAGCCCCTGTTGCCACTGCCGAGCGTCTGGGCCCAGTGCTTGGTGCCAGTTCTCCTGGCTCACCCAGGGCAAGTGAGGACAGGAGGTCTGACAGGCGTAGCTGCGCTGCACACGCTCTGTCCATATCCAGAGCCCACCCAGGAGACAGCTTTTAGGGTTGACTGCTGCCATGTGCTCAGGCTTTATTGGTATCCCCCGTTCCTCACCCCCCACCCACTCCATGGAAGCAGAGAGGGTGGCTTCTCACCATAAGCTCAGAGAACCAGAGGTCTGGGAGGAAGGTTTGCCAGGGCGCATCTGGACCCAACCAGCCTGGCCATTCCTAGTCCCTCCAGAGGAGCTTCAGAGGACCCTCTCTTAAGCTAATAGTTAATAGAATCTCATCCCGCCTGTGCTGAGTACACCCATTTGATATTGGATGCCACAGTTGTCAAAGAAAAAGAATAGCGTGGGGGTGACTTGTGGGGATACCTCTGGAAGGGAGGGAATGGCTCCTGCCCAGAGGATGCCTTCAGGGGCAGAATAGTGAGTGTCTGCAGAAGCCGGCGGGGTTATCAGGACAGCAGGCTGAAAGCAGGCCAGACGTTGTCCAGAAGTGGGTGGGGCTGAGCCGGCAAGGCAGGGCAGTGGGGCAAGGGCGGCCCCCAGGGGAAAATCAAGGCCCCTTCAGCTGCCTTTCCAAACTGCCTGGGTCACACAGTTCTGCTGGCTTTGGAAAGGCAGCTGAGCCGCCACTGCTAGGTACCCAGGAACACAGACACCAGGTCCTCAAGGAACTTGTCTTCCTTGGTCAGGGAGCTGCACCAGCAACAACAGGGAAGAAAGAATTAGTGCCAAGGAGAGTCTTCTTACAAGCCAAGTCAGCTGCACACACCACCCTGCTCAGTCCTACATTCTTGTCCCCCTGAGTACTACTAAGCACTTCCAAAGGGCCAGCTCTGTGAGGCTCCTGTCACTGCTGTTTCCAGGACCAAGCCCAAGACCTAGAACAGAGGAGACCATCCATAAAACATGTTGAATGAAAAAAATGCAATAATTTCACTCTCACAACCACTTGAGAGGCAGATACTATTATTTCCATTCTGGCTGAGGAAAATGAGGCTCAGAGAAGGGAGGTAAGTAACTTGCCTCATGACACTCAAACCGCAGTGTGAGTCTGTTCTTTGGGTAAGGGAAAAAATGAACTTAGAAGCCAATAGCTTCTCTTCTCTGTACCTCAGTCTCCTCATTTGTAAAATGGAAATATTTACAGTTAATTGGGGGACAATCATGATCCCATATGTGAGGTGCAGATAGCCCCTGCACGGTAAATGGATGTTCTCTTCATTCTTGTCCATGTTGAACTTACTCTGAGAGTCTGTTCTAGCAGCACTATACCTGGGACCCGCAGTGCCACCCTTTCTGTGCCATAGGAAAGAGGTGTATCCATTTGCTAAGTATCACAGACTATTACAAACTGTGTGGTTTAAACAACAGGCCAGTATTATCCCACATCTCTGGAGGCAGAAGTCTGAAATCAAGCTGTCAGCTGGGCCGGGCACTCTCCTCTCCAAGGCAGCATGGAGAATACTTCCTTGCCTCTTCCAGCTTCTAGTGGTGGCTGGCAATGCCTGGCAACCTTGCATTGTATAGACATTGCTCTGGTCTCTGCTTCCATCTTCATTAGTACGGTGTTCCTCCCTGTCTGTTTTCCTATGGCCATCTCCTGTGTCTGTCTGTCCTCTCCTCTTCCTATAATGACACCAGGCAGACTTGGGCCCATCTTATTCCAAGTATGTCCTCATCTTACCTTTGCTAATTACATCTGCAAAGACTTCATGTCCAAAGAGGGATCACACTGTGAGTGCAAATTATGAGGGAATGCTACTGAACCCAGCATGAGAGCTATAGGATTAGGAGGCAGGTAGATTTGTATTTAGTTTTGCCTCTTTCGTGAAGAAGCAGCTTGACTTTGAACCTCTGGGTCTTGTGTCTTACTGATGGCCCTGAGGTGGTGGCAGGAAAAGACAACAAGAGGATTTACCAGGTTTGCCAGCACAATAAGAACTAGCACCTGCCTGAGGCTTCACTGCCCTTCCCTTTCCTGCCCGTGTGACTTTTCCCCTACCTAGTCATAACCTCTGGGCCTCTCATCTCCAGGATCCATTGTTGTTATCAGAACTCTGGACCACAACATTTTTGCCAGAGGCACATCCCCTCTGGGGCTCAATCAAATTGGTCAGGGCCTGAAACAGGTCATCTCTGTTTTCATCTGAAGCTGATGTTCTCAGAGTCCTGAGACTACAAAATGCTAAAGTTGTTTGGAACTCTCTGAAGCCCATCACAGTGGTGAGATGACCCTGCAAAGAGCACAAGGATTCTAGGAGCATGTTCCCTCTCTCTCCCCACTGCCCTCCTCCCTCCAGTGCCCAGGCCTGCCTGGCTATGAACGCAGTTGACCTTCCCAGCCAGTAAACTTCTGCTTGTGAGGAGCAATGCCCCCTCCTGGCATCCAATGAGTTACTCTCTAACCCCACTCCAGCAGCCACTGCCCTGGTACTTGGACCCCAGGTGGCTGTGGAAGGAGGCAGCAAGTGCCAGTCCTCTCAAGGACAATCTGCCATGTGACCTGGGATGGGTACTTCGGTTTCCCCATCTGCAAAGTGGTAATCAAAATATTTACCTCCCAGAGTGGGTGCAAGAAACAAAAAGAATGCGTTGGAAAACAGAACTGTGTAAGCTCTAAGGAACTGTATTCTTCTCTGCCTGACATTTTAGCTTTTCCCTGTGTCCCCAAGGTACATGGCAAACATACCCATCCGGTTGCTGACTGTGGGTCTCAGGATCATACAGCTTGAGGAGTGCTGGCAGAAAGGCTGTGAACTCCAGAGAATTAGATGGTTGGAACAACCAGCCCAAAAGAGCAGCCAATAAGAGGAGGGAGGAAAAGGTCATCTCTCACTTAAACCTGATAGCCATACTCTGGAGCAGTCAGTATCATTCCCATTTGCAAGGAGAGAAACTGAGGATTTTTGCTAAGGAAACTTCACAGTGTTGTTGTGACAGTGACGATAATGATCATAATGTCAGTGCCCTGAATATCACCTCCTGCCAGTTCCTACAGTGAATTCCTCATCTCTGCTGTGATGGGTAGTATCAAGAGGTGGAGCCTATGGGAGATGGAGAAACCATGGGAATGAAACCCTCACAAATAAAAAATAAACAAACCCTGGTGCCCTTATGAAAGTGGCCTGAAAGAGACCTTCTTCCCTCCTCCCATTCAAGGTGGCATGAAAAGTCAAAGTCTATGGAACAGAAAGCAGGTCTCACCAGACACTGAATCTGTCATTGCCTTATCTTGGATTTCCCAGTCTCCAGAACTGCTTATCAGCTATCCAGTCAATATCTTTTGTTATACCAGCCCAAGTGGACTAAGATGATGACAAAAGTTATACTATTTACCAAGCACTTAGTGCAGCTTGTTGCTAAGTGATTCCACAGTGCTCTCTTTATCCTTAATTGATCTTGAAAACTTGGTATTATTTTAGATGGGGCAACAGAGGCCCAGAGTTGTCAAATAATTTTCCCTGAGTCTTAGAGCCAGGTTCTAAATCAGGGCTTTCCAACTCTAAAACCTGCGCTTTCACCATTGACTACAACTGCTTCCTCTCACCTGGCCACTGCCTACACACATGGCTAATGCCAGGAAAAGGTGGCATAGACTAGAGGATAACAGGAATGAGACGTGCTATCTTGTTCCTCGAGTGTTTGGTGTAACACACTCAGCCCACACCCTTAAATTTTTTAAATCATCACAAAATACTTGAGTTAGACTGAGTGAGGACAAGCCATGAGTGTGGTTCACACCAATGCTATCATCTAACCCTTACTAGATTCTGATAACCCAAGGCCCAAGAGATAGCCTCTCAGGGGACCTATCCCTGGGTCCTTCAGATGTCCAGCTCCACATGCTTTGCAGCCACTTGTGCATTGTTTCTCTAGATAACAGCATGGCCTGAGCCCAGCCTCACCACGAGGGCCACAGCCTTCAGTGCCGCATCTGAGGTTTTCTCTACAGCTGCCATCCAAAGCACCACCCCCAACACAGAGACCCACAGCCTACATATTTCTCGCTACCATGACCACCAAAGGCATTCTTGTCTTTAGCCTATATTTTACCTCCTGGCCTGGGTTACAATCCTTGTGCATGACATCTCCCTGAGCCAACATTCTTACCTGTAAGGTAGCATTGACAATACTACTTTACAGGGCTGTTGAAAGCATGATGATGATGATGACAATGACCATGATGATCATGACAAAGGTAACAATAATATTTCTCAAGAGCTGATAAAGGCTGACAAAGGCTCTGTGTCAAGTGGCCCCATGGCTCTTGGCCCCAATCAACCTCGCAAATTTGGTATGATTTTGTGATATTTCCATTTCCTAGATCAAGATATGGTGGACACTTGACAGGGATGGTTCATTCAATGACTTTTTGTTTTTTTTGCATTGTAAATCCATAAATTAAAGAACTATGTTCAAACTGAGACATCTGTGTGTGCCAGTCTTACTCCAAGACCTTAATCTGGCAAACCTCAGCCAGTTCCTTATTCCAAGGTATCCCACTCATAAATCTCTCCCCACCAAACTGTTGATGTGGCTGTGCTGGAGTCCGATGTGGGCCTCTGGTCAAACCTGGCACATGTTTTACTGCATTTGTCTCAGACTCAGTTTCCTCCATGTTAAATATGGCAAAATAGGGTAGTAGTGAAGTAATGGCACACAGTAGATACTTTAAAACTGTTAGCTTCACAACCTCTCTATCCCATTTAATTATAGGAAGGAGACATAATTCAGCATCAATTCAAAATACTACCCAGCTGTGTTAGCTTTCCATTACTGTGAAAAAATCTTATATAATCATCTTACAAGGATGAAAGCTTTATTTTGATTTATGGTTTCACAGTTGTTTCTGGTCACCTGGCTTCATTGCCTTTAGGGCTGTAACAAGGCAGTATAACATAGCAGAAGATGCATGATGGAGGAGGTTGCTCACCAAGAAGTAAAAGGAAGAAAAGGCTGGGGCTGTAATATTACCTTTAAGGTCATGCCCCCAATGATCTAACTGCTTACAAGAAGGTCTGGAAAATGGACCTTCAAATGACACCATAGGCTGGAGACCCAGCCTTCCATGCAGCAGGCATTTAATGGACATTTAAGACCCAAGCCATTGCACTAGCCAAATATCTAAGAGAACCATAAACAGCAGACTAAACCAAGAGTCAATGAGAGGAGAGTGTTGGTTCATTTTGAGATTTATTGGTGACACTGGCTGGACCTTCACGCTCACATTGCATAGGTACAACAGTGCTACCTTTTTGCCTGCTTGGAAGTGTAAGAACTAAATCTAACATTCAAACTCAGCAACTATCTTCAGTTTAAGTTTATGGCTCATTTCTGTTCTCCTGTTTATTATAAAGCTTACTCCCTTTCTTAATGATCCAATTGTTATTGTATGTGCCATGTTATAAATATTGTAGTCTCTCCCAAGTCCCTTTTCTGTGGCAGGAATAATGAATGAGGGAGAAAAACTGAGGTGCAGGAAGTTGGTCACATGCTGGGTAAATGCAACACTAAAGCATCTACCTCATATTCCTGACACACTCCTAATATATTTTGAAATTCAACTTATCTATTAACTGCTCTGGGATGCCTCCTTTGAATATAGTATTAGTGAAAGGCCTCCAAAGAAATAAGCCAATAAGAGACAGAAGATAGATGGATAAATAGACAGATGGATACATACATATGACAAACAGATAGATAATGAAAATGGTGCAGGCAATATGAAGGTTGAGAAGCCCCACAATGCAGAGATCACAGATACCCAGTGATGTAATTCAGTTCATACTAAGTGACCTAAGAACCAGAGGAGCCTATGGTGTAAATGCCAAGACAGAAGAAGGCCAATATCCCATCTCAAACAGGTAGGCAAGGAAGAGAACACATCCTCCTTTCCACTACTTTGTGTTTAATTTTGATATCCAATGAATTGGATAGTGCCTGCCACATTGGAGATGCACAGTCTCCTTTCCTGAGTCATCAATTTAAATGTTGGTCTCATTTGAAAACACCTTCACAGACATGATAAAGGTAAAACATTTGTGCTAGGTCCTCCAATACTTTTCTGAGCCTCTATTGTATACTGTGTTAGGTAGCTGAGAATACGAATGATATATATTCATAATAAATGTATCCAGAGGGCCTCCTACAGTGATAAGCACATGATAGATACTCAAGAAGTGATCCTTGTTCTAAAAGGAAAACACCGAAGATCATCTGAAGATTGTTTTATGTCTCCAATACTCAGGGCAAAACAAGATCTCAAAAGTAATAAGGTGGACTTCTATGTACTAACATGCAAACATGGCCATAAGACAATAGTAGTGCCTAGTTCATAACAGGCACTATGTGTCATTTCTGTAAATGCTGTACAGTCGGATTCACACACACACACACACACGCACACACACACACACACACACACACACACATATTTCCAGAAAGATTTCTCCCAACCATTAAGAGAAATTAGTACTAATCAAAAATGACAGTGGGGGTTAGAGAGAACTTCCTCTTATACTTTGTAAGTTATATTGTTGATTTTCTTTACGAAAAATTACAGCAATAAAGGACAAAAGAAGAAAGTTGCTAGAATACAGGTCCTTGAAGAAAATAAGAATGAATGAGGGCCTCAAGAAGAGTCTACCTGAAAATTTCAGTGTCTTGGTGGCAGCAACCTAGTCTTTCTGCCTCCTCTGCCCCAGGTCTGCCAGATAAGTGAGCACAGAGGGTCAGGATTCATGGGGTCACAAAGGAAGGATTACAGGGAAGGCTCGAGGGGCCCAGGGAAATTAGAATTAGATGAATTAGCCCTCATTGGAGAGTGATGTGACTGGTGACCATCTGGAGTCACAGGGTGAACAAAGATCCCTGGGCATAGTCTTGTGTTCATCAGTCTTTCATTGCTGGAGCAAAATAATTGATGTACATGACCTGAAGGAGGACAAATTTATTTTGGCTTATGGATTCAGAAGTTTCAGACCACGTATGGATAACTTTGAGGCAAATATGCCAGAAGGGCATAAAAGAGAAAAAATTGCTCACCTCATGGGATCTGGGAAGCAGAGAATAGAGGAAAAGCTAAAAAGAAAAGGGCCATGGATAGGATAACATATAATTCTCAAAGACATGCTCCCAGGGATCTTCTTTATCCAACTAAGCCCACTCAGTGCTCTGTGATCTAATTAACCACCAAAACCCCCACCTCTGAACACATGATACTTTTGGAAGACATTTTTGCTCTATTTTTTTGTACTGAAGATCAAATTCAGTACCTTGTTCTTGCCAGGTAAGTGCAGAGCCACTGTATTACATCCCTAGCCTTTGGAAGGCTTTTTTTTTTTTTTCCTGAGACAGGTTCTCACTTTGTAGTTCAGGATGGCCCTGACCTCACTATGTACCCCAGGCAAGCCTCGAACTCAGAAATGCTCCTGCCTCTGCCTCCCAAATACTGGGATTACAGGTGTGAGCCACCACCCCCAGCACTGTGGTATGTGGTATTGATTGCTAGTGGGCGTGAGTCACCATGCCCAGTATTGTTGTATGTGGTTACTGATATCTAACCAGGGACCTTGCACTTGCTGGGCAGGCGCTGGCACCACTGAGCTAAATCTCTAGCCCCATAGAAGACGTTTTTGATTCAAACCATAATAATCCCAAACCTCAGATATCTGGTCCTGTCTTGGAGCTTGGCCCTCTATTCTCTGGGACCCTTGCGATGAGTCACAAAGGCCGGACCCACTGCTCTCAGATCAGGGGAGACCCTTAAACATAACCTAGTGAAGGCCTCTCCTCCCACTGTGCACATGGAAGCTGACTCCTGAGCTCACATAAGGCACATGGACAAAGTAACAAATCACTCAAAGTAACAAATCTCCTAGGTTCCTTCATGTGCTCCTTGCAGGTAAAGAAGACACAGACAGGTCTTACAGACAGCTCTGGTGTGGGAGCTTGATGCCAACCAAGTGAAACCTATAGAACCCCTAATTTCTCTCCAGGAAAACTGAAACCATAATCCCTATCATAAACGAAGTTTTGAGAAGTGGAGATTAGGTACAAAAATGGGCAAAGAATTCTCAACAGTACAGCTTAATTCATGGTGTTAGATGAGTGTGAGCAATGTCTTTAAGAAGGGTAAGAACTTATGGAATAGCAACAGGGTAGCTGGAAATTTGGACTCCTGTCTTTAGTGCTTACAACATGATATATTGCAGAGAGTTAAATCTACACACAGTCTGAAGAAGAAAAGGTGAAAGAGTACAGCAGTTAAGAACTATGTCTAGAGCCAGTTTCTGATGCAAATTTTGGTTCTTTTAGTTGTAATCAAGGGACCTCTCAAAGCCTCACATTCTTCCTTATAAAAATAGAGATAATGGTATTTCTTACCTTTTAGTTTTACAGTGAGGATTCAGTGAAGTAATGCATGTAAATTACCTAATATATTACCTGATACTATTCTAGGTGTTATAAGACAAAGGGCCTCAAGTCCTCTCCACTTGAGAGAGAACAACCCAGAGTTCCCAATGAGCCTCAGGCTAGGAGAAAACACTATTAGAAGGACAGGGCGCATAGCTTTGGCAACTACAGTTTGGGGTGGTGCAGAGGACAAAGGCCTGAGCCAGACAGATTCAGGCTGGGTATCATATCACCCCTTTCCAGCTGTGTAACTTCAGACATGTTATACTTCTCAAAATCTCAGTGTTCTTATCCTAAATAAATATATAAATGAATGGATTTTTGTGCCTGTTCTGCGGAACACATTAGAATGAAACTCCACATATCATATCCCCCAAGTTTCCCTCCCTTCATCTGTGGCCCCCTGCCAATCTCACCGTATCCCCACAGGAGGATGAAGCATTGGGTTTTGAGTCTTGGAGACTCATCTTCCAATCCTAAGGCATCATCTGTCACCTGGGGAACTTGGAACAAATCATTGCACTTAAGAGAATCTCCATATTTAAGGCAGAGGAATATGCCCCTCTGCACCATTTGGTGGGAAGAACAACTGAGAAAAAGTGAATAAATGGGTTGCCCCATGTCTGCAAGATACAAGTCTCTGAGTAATGTCTGTTGTAGCTAACTCTCCATAAGTTTTCTATTTTTGGATGTATATACTTTATAAATCACTTTAACAGCAAGTTATTCACCTAAACCAATAGATCACCCTAAAATTTAACAGGGAAAGAGCATATAAACTGGGCCCAACTGGCCTCCTTCAACTCTAAGCAACAAGGACACACTGGGGGTTATTATGATCCCTAATTTGAAACTTTACTATAAAGCCACTGTGATAAAAACTGCACGGTACAGGCAAAGTAACAGACCTGAGGATCAGTGAAATAGATTAGAAGATCCAGAAATAAATCCAGATACACTAAGTCACTTCATCTTTGACAAAGGAGCCAAATATCCTCAGTGGAGGAAAGACAGCCTCTTTAACAAATAGTGCTGGAAAAACCAGGCTTTCACCTGCCAAAAACTAATGCTAGACCTATCTCTGTCACTTTGTACAAAACTAAAATCAAAGTGGATTACAGACTTAAACATTAAAACAGAAACACGAGGGCCGGAGGGTTAGCTCAGTGGTTCCGGCGCCTGCCTCGCAAGCGCAAGGACCTGAGTTTGATCCCTGGTAACCACATATAATGCTGGGCGTGGAGACATGCCCACCAACAATCAACACCGCATACCACAATGCCGGGCGTGGTGGCTCATGCCTGTAATCCCAGCACTTGGGAGGCAGAGACAGGAGGATTGCTGAGTTCGCAGCGGCTTGCCTGGGCACCATAGTGAGCTCAGGGCCAGCCTGAACTACAAAGAGAGACCCTGTCAAAAAAAAAAAAAAACAGAAACACAAAACCTGCTGCAAAATAGGTTAGGTAAAACTCGTAGAGACATTGGCTTAGGGAAAGATATTATAAACAAAACCTCTATAGCATGAGAGCTAGCAGAAGAAATCAACAAACGGGATCTCTTTTTATTAAAAAGCTTGTGCATAGCAAAGGAGACCATCAGCAGAGCAAAAAGACTACCAACAAATTGGGAAAGAATCTTTACTACTTATCTCTCAGACAAAGGCCTATCTAGAATATATAAAGAGCTTAAAAAAAATCAGTCCTCCCAAATTTAAAGACCCAATTCAAAAATGAGCAGCTGAAATGAACAGATACTTTTTAGAGGAAGAAGTAAAAGCTGCCAAGAAGCATGTGAAGAAATGCTCAACATCGCTGGTCACTCGAGAGATGCAGATGAAAAACAACACTGAGATTTCATTCACCTCAGTCCACAAAGAATGACTGCTATCTCGAAATTAGCCAGCAACAAATGCGGTGAGGCTGCAGAGAAAAAGGAACCCTTCTCCACTGTTGGTGGGAATGTAGACTGGTACAACCATTATGGAGATCAATGTGGAAATTCCTCAAAAAACTAGGATTAGGGCTGGAGATTTAGCTCAGTGGTTCCAGCGCCTGCCTCACAAGCACGAGGTCCTGAGTCTGATCCCTGGTAACCACATAAAATGCTGGGCGTGGTGACTCACGCCCACCAGCAATCAATACCACATACCACAGTGCCGGGCAGGGTGGCTCACACCTGTAATCCCAGCACTCAGGAGGCAGAGACAGAACGATTGCTGAGTTCGAGGTTTGCCTGGGCTACATAGTGAGCTCAGGGTCAGCCTGAACTACAAAGCGAGACCCTGTCTCAAAAAAACAAAACAAAACAAAACAAAAAACTAGGATTAGAGGTCGCATTTGACCCTGCTATTGCCTTGCTAGAAATATACACAAAAGAATTAAAAGAATATCATAGTGACATATGTGCACCCATATTCATAGCAGCTGTTTGTGATAGCTCAATTTTGGAAACAACCCAAATGCTCATCAACTGGAGACTGGATAAAGAAGATGTGGATTGTTTAATAAAATGGAGTATTACTCTGCCTGAAAGAGTAAGTTTGAGTCATTTATACTCAAATGGATGTACCTTCAGGACATACTCATAAGTGAAATAAATAGGTCACAGATGTGTAAATATCATATCTGTTCTCTGGTATGAGAAATTGAAGATGTTAATAAGTACTAGAATGTATGGTGGATATTGTGAAATAGAAAATATACAAAGGCAAATGTGGTGGAGGGGTAAAGAAAAAATGTGATGGTAATAAAAAACAAGAGAAACAAAGCTTATGTATTTAGGAGTAGAAGATTGTGGGGTGGGTAGGGGAACAGGAAAAAATGAGAAACTGTGTCATATACTGGTACAAATTCCCAATATTGAGTGTGACCATGATGTGTATATACAATGTATCAATAAAGATAAAAAAATTTTTTAAAGCATAGCTCAAGCTCTGTGGTCTTGGACAGGTGACTTTGTCACTTGGAGTCCCAGTTTTCTTAGCTGTATGATGATATTGATAACCATCATAAGGTTGTTAGGATGATAAAAATGATAAAATAACAAAGGAGGAAAGATCCAAGACCTAGGCTCATAACCAACCACCATGGTGGGACAGACCACATGCCTATACAGTTGGAGGTGCTTCCATCCAGCATGTGACCCTGCTCCCCACACCTTAAAACGCCACCATCAACTATCCTTAGTTTATTTCTCAAGGAAGCGTCCCAGTGAGGAGGGGGCAGGTCTAGTGAGCTCATGTGCCCAAGTCAGGATCCTGTGCAACCCTCTGCATGACCTCAAATTACCTGATGCAGGGCCTGGGGTTTGGTGAGGAGAGAGCTGAGGGTAGAAACAGCAGAACAAGGAATAACCTGTGGAATCAGTTTGCCAAATTGGGCTCACAAGAACACAGGACACCTGCAGATGTCCCAGGTAGGAACAGCTATTGCCTACCTCGGTTCAACTTGAGCAGAGTTGTTAAAATTTCTGGACTTAGAGTGTGAAAAAACAAAAACCAAAGAGAGAACTGACCCTTGTTCCTTATGTGCCAGGAACTTCTGCCACTGTATTTTCATCTGTGAAACAAGAGTGGCACTAAAACCATACACATTCACCAGGCTGATTAGGGATCAAGTGAGAGCCATGGTGTCATTTGGCATGGAGTCTGCACTTTATTGGTTCCTGGAGTGATGGGGAGGGATGTCCACTGAGACAGAAATCGCTCACAGAGATGGCTGCTTCAGAAGATTCTGGATGTGGTTTGGGGAGTCGAGTTTGTGATGCTGGTGCGATAGGCCGGGAAGACTTCCATTCACAAACCAAAGACAGGCAGCGGCTTCCCACAGTACCTCCTACCAGCTCCAGCAAGCCCAAGGCATCCCAGAAAACTTGCACACAACTCCTGTGAGCCAAGAGGCCTCAAGTGGAGCCCAGAGGCCTCAGGACACGGGCAATATGGAGGTGACCAGAGGCTGAATCCCTAAGTGTGAGACCTTGGTAAGTCTCCAAACAGCTCAGACCCTAATTTTTATTATCTGTGAAAAGAGGCTATTTTTCAAACTTTGTACCAAGGCTGTGTAAAATTTGGGCAAACTCATTTGACAAAATACCCATAGCAGAGCAGGCACTTGGCAGATATTAGATCCCTCCACCCTTCACTGTAACGTGGTCGTGTTGGTCCTGGGTGATGGCCCTGAGGCTTCCGTTGAAGCCAAGCCCATTGTTCTCTCTTAGGAAACACAGGACAAAGTGTAGTAGACTTTAGATTCACAGTACAAGTCATGTCTGCCTTATTTTGAAAGATGGCTGGTCATGGTGATACAGTACCCACGGCGAGACCTCCCAAGCTCACACCCAGCCTAATCCATTTGGTGGCTATTCTTAAACAGAAGTGGTCATCTGTGGATGAACAGGAGTTAGTGTGGAAGCTGCCTGGACAGGCTAAGAGAATCTCGATGGTGGAAAACTGGGAAACAAGCCGTTCAGGCCATGCAGAGGGCTCAGTGTGGGTGTGGGGGGAGGATATATTGTTCTTAAAATGATTTTTTTTTTTTGAGACAGGGTCTCGCTTTGTAGTTCAGGCTGGCTCTGAGCTCACTATGTAGCCTAGGCAAGCTTCGAACTCAGCAATCCCCCTGTCTCTGCCTCCCGAGTGCTGGGATTACAGGCGTGAGCCACCACGCCCAGCACTGTAGTATGTGGTATTGATTGTTGGTGGGCGTGAGTCTCCATGCCCAGCATCGTATGTGGTTTCCGGGGATCGAACTCAGGACCTTGAGCTTGCAAGGCAGGCACCGGAACCACTGAGCTAACCCTCCGGCCCCCTTTAAAATGATTTTTGAAGACTGCAACAGAATTGTCATTTTGTTCAGTGTACCAGGAGAGACATATTCACATACAATACCATCCCTGTGGTCACTTTTCTATCAGCTCTGAGAGGTGGGGGAAATTCTTCCCATCTCAGACATGGAAACTGAGATTCTATCAAGTCATACGTTTTGCTTAAAACCATACAGATGGCTCTTGGATTAGAAGGTAAGGTTTCAATTGGATTTGAGAGTTGCTAAGATCCTGGTGAAGAGAGGGAGGCTTGGGTAGTACAATATCTGGGGTTTTCTCTACTAGAGCATAGTAGAGTAGAGACAATCATAGGGAGGGGCATAGATGTGGTCTCACAACTATCACTGAGAACAACTCTGGAGGGAAAAGATCAGATTCCTGGACAGATGGAGTATTTCCATCTAGTTGACACCACTTGTAAACGCTTAAAAACACTGCCATCTCCTATATTTTGTCTACTACTTAGGGGAGAAGCCACCACCAGGAAAGGAACAGGAGTGGGGCTGATGCTTGAAACTGAGCCTCATTAGATCCTGTGGTGGCCAGGAAGGCAGAAGCCACCACCCACCAGCTATGGGAATCTGTAAGTTTAGGAGTGAGTTTGAGAGTCAAGTCTGAAACAGAGGGAGGAACATATACAACAGGCGTTCCCTAGGAGCACACAAGAAGGCCCAAAAAGATCACAGAGAGTCCCTGGCAAGGACAGGTACTTCTCTCTTCCTGTCACTTTAGGTTTGACATGCAAGGAGACTAAAGCCTAGGAAGAGGCCGCAACTTTTCACTAGTGAACTAGTGGTAGACCCAAGACTGACACCCAGACCCTCTAATAACCGGAGACCCAACACTCAGGCATTCTCTTCCCTCCTGAATGACAGTGATGTGACGCAGAGCCATGGCCAGCACAGAAGTAGAGTCTACTCAGAAGTAGAGTCCAAAACCGCTGAATGCCACATTGTAGCCACTAGTCACTGATCCAGAACGGGATACATGCCAGGGATTTAGCTCAGATGGTACTGTGCCTACCTTGGAAGCACAAGGGTCTGAGTTTGATCTCTGATACTGCAAACAAACAAAAAAACAAAAGGGCTAAAGATGTGGCTCAGTGGTGCTGCTGCCTGCCTTGCAAGCACAATGGAATATGCCATAAGAACAAAACAGGATCTGGGAATTTTGTACCAAAAAAAAAAAAAAACCCTTAAAGCATCTCATTAGTGACTTTAATACTGATCATAAACCAAGTGATATTGATGAAGTGGCTACTAGAAAATACAAAATTATACACATGGTTCACGTGAGATTTCCACTGTAGGGTGAGGAGGAAAAATTAGTCCAGTCTGCAAGGGATCGAGTGGGATTCTGCTGTACATTTCAGGAGGCATTTTGGCAAGAGGAGCAAGTCTGGAGAGAGGAGGAGGGTGGACAGGCTATCACACTGACATTCCTGTCCTGTAACTGTCTTCAGTGACCCCAAGAGCCAAGTCATGGAAGGCATAGTTGAAGAAATGACATGACCCTCTTGGAGAGAAGACTAAGAGAGATGTGATCACTGCCTTCGAATAGCAAAGGACAGTCACGAGGCAATGGGAGCAGGCTTTGGGCGGGGGGTGCCTTAAGGAGGAGAGCTGGGATGGAGGAGGAGCCGCAGGGAGCAGGCTCCCACTCTAAGAAGTCCAGGACCATGCAAAGCTGGCCTGTGCTGCCTGCCTAGAGGATCAGAGAGCTAGGAGAATCTGGGGCTTCTGGGGGATTTGCCTTAGAAAGGGTTAGGCAGGATATCAGACTACCTGCAATAGAAACTGTCCTCTCCCCTTGACCCTCTGGAGCACTTTGGAGCAGGCTGGCTGGCCCAGATGGCTCGGGTCAGAAGGCTTTCTGAACCTTTAGCTTAACAGTAATAATGCAGTAAAGCCACTTATTGAGGATCTACCAAATGCCGGGGAACTTATAATTGTTGTTACTGCGCCTTTCACCTACCCTGCTAAGGTAGGTATTATTTCCCATGCTAAGTGGCTAAGGACATTGAGACTCCAGGGAGAGTAGAGTTATCCAAGGCCACAAATCCAGAATGAGCTGAGATTTAAACGTGGTCCGGCTAACACCAGTGTCCACAGGCATGGGGTGGCCTCCTCAGGGAGCCACAAGGGGCAAAGGCCAGCTGGAGCCCTGGGGGAGTTGGACTGGCTCTTCCTGGGAATCCAGGGCCCCACTGGGCTCTCCAATTAGCAAGAGCAGAGAAATCAGAGGCAGCAACAAGCTCTGCTAATGAGCTGCCACATTAAACAATGAGTCACACTTCCATACGGTGCCGCTCCAGCCCTAACCCGGAACAAACAAGCTGTGAGAAACAGTTTACAAAACAGCGAGGTGTGACTGTCTCCCTGCTGCTGCTGCTGCCACTAGCACCACCACCAGCACAGAGCACTGCAGCCACCAACAAGCCCCTGCCCAAGGGCAGACACATGCACAGAGCAGACCCTCGAGGGTGCTCCCGAGGTAGCCCTGGCTTCTGAGCTCAGGGTATCCCCATCTTCAGAAGTGACCCTAAAATGGACCTCAGGCTGCATTGTTCACAGCCATTTGAGCCATGTCCTAAGACCCACTCTGTCATTTAGTCTCTGTGACCTAGCTCAAGTGACTTGCTCTCTCTGAGCCTTAGGTCCCTTACCTGAATTGTGAGCATGAAAATAAAACGTAGCTTAGTAATTGGGTGGACTAACTGTGATCAGGGCCAGAACTGCCTACTGCAGTGCCCAGCACAGAGCACGCGTGCAGCAAATCAAGAATTCTTCTTCCTCCTTTCCCATAAAGGGAATGCAGCTCAGAGCCAGTCTCTAGAAGGCTCCTGATAATGGTGACTGACTTCTTTTCCATGGCCTATATTACATACACGTATGTTTGCCCCTGCCTCACCCCTACCAAACTATGAGATCCTATAGCAGGGCCTGTCTTGCTCATTTTAATATTCCCAGGCCCCATACAGAGAAACAATACAGACACTAGGAAGAGCAACAGGCTTTGTGAACAGCAGCTGGAAGTTCAGATTCTCCTGTAGCTGTTATTATCTGTGGGCTCCTGGGCACCTATGGCAAGAACCATTTATGGGAACCTACCCTCTACCAGATATTTCCCTAAGTTTCATGTGTTCTCTGCCAATTAATCTAACAAGGGGCACTGTTATTCCATTTCAGAGGCATGGAAATGGAGCAACTGGTTTGCATGGGGCAATGGCTTTGTAATGTGTCAGTGGGCTCAGTGGAACTACATTTCCCAGAACTCTTTTCCTGCATGTTTCAGGTTAGAATCTCCTAGTGATTCTGCCTCCATAACTGAACCCTGCCTGATACACATGGCACAATTTGCACAGTATATTATGATGGAGCTGGAATTTAAAAAGAGGCTGTCGTACAGCTCCAGAATTTTAACTGCTCCACTCTGAATAGTACTAATAGTTATATGGTACCACATAGCAGTTATATGCTAACTCAGTTGCTCCAACAACCTTATAAACTCATTTCCATTGTTATCATCTCATCTTACAGGTGAGGAAACAGAGGCATAGAGAAGGTAATTTATCCAGTGTCACAGAACTAATACCTAGGGAATCTGAGAGTCAAACTCAGATTGGCTTCTACAGTTCATCATTTTACCTACTACATTCCTTTTCCTCTTTAATACACTAAAATTTAATTTCTGAGACATGACTTTCCTACCTGTAAAATGGAGGTAATCATACACAATATACAAGATTATGTGTAATTAAGTGCAAAAGTGTAGTGACAGGGCTGCTGGGAAGATGAAACGGGGAGTCAATTTACCCTCTGTTCTAAAGCAACTGAAAATCTGGATTAAAATATATATAAAGCAACATTTTTAAGATACTGAACATCAGGCAGCACAAAACAGCAATCCCTGAGAGAGGAGAAACTAACGAGGTGAGCCCCATGGTTGCCAGTTTCCACCTGGGGAGAGTTTCCAGGCTGCAGCTCAAAGCGTGGGATCCCAGCTATCTCCCCGAGTAGGAGACAAGCAGGGAGTCTGAGAAGCCAACGCAATTGGAGTTCACAGGGCAGAGAACCAAAGCGAAGAGAGCTTCTTAGTAAGAGAGCGAGCTTCAAAGACTCACAGAGCTCCCCTCCGGCTTTCAGCTGAATATCTAACAGCAACAGGATATAAGGAAACGGCCTGAGTCTAAGGAAAGACTATCCCAAAGGAGCGGAGGAAACAGTTTCCAAAGTTCACACTAACTGGAATAGTTTGGGTTTCTATCAACTAGAGTGGAAAACCCCAGAAATCACAGCACATCGAGTAGAGTCCTTAAAAGGACATTGCTTTGGTAGTATGTGTGTGGGGGAGGGTACTGGTCCTGGCTCACAAAACTGCAAACCAAGCCTCAGAAGAAGAATTCTTTCCAAATACCTTACCTACACCTAAGAACAAAGCTCAAGAATATTTATAGGAATACTAAAATAATTAACACACCAAATAAAACTTATGATACCTCAAAAGCTACCAGACATCTGAAGAAATGGGACAATAGTATCTATAACGATTATAAAAATTAATCATAGAACTCAAAATAGCACAGAAGATAGAATTAGTATATAAAACATTAAAACAATTATAATAATTATATTCCATATGTTCAGGAAGCTAGAGTTACATTTGAGGTGTTAAGTAGAGAGAAAGGAATAAAAGACTGAAATCGCACTTATAGTTATGAAACATGCAAAGTCTGGGATGGAAAATGACATGCTGCATGGGACTAACAGCAAGTTCGACAACACAAAAGAAAGCATTAGTAAATTTGAAGATGTAGCAATGACTATTTAAATGCTAGGGGAAATATTGTTTTTTTAAAAAAGGATTTTTAATAAACTGTGGGAAAACTTGAAGCAGTCTAACATATATGTAAGTAGAGTCCCTGAAAAAGGAGAGCAAAACAATTGAAAAAACAAGGAGCAATGTCCAAAATTTGGATCAAAAAGATCTCAGTGGACATCAAGCCTAAGAAACTTGATTAAAACTTCACAAAATCACATAAAAACAAAATTACTTAAACCAATGATAAAGAGAAAATATGATGAATAGAAGAGAAAACGACACATTGCAGACAGAGAAAGAAACAAAGAATGACAGCAGACTTCTGGTAGGAAATATTCCAAGGCAGAAGACAGTGGAATATAACTTTAAAGCACGTGATAAAATACAAAACAAAAGCAAAGAAACCTGTCAACTTAGAATTCTGTATTCACAAAGCTGGGCATGATGGCACATACCTGTAATCCCAACATTTAGAAGACTGAGGCAGGAAGGACACCATGAGTTTGAGGTCAGCCTGAGCTACCTAGTGAGTTCAAGGTTAGCCCTCACTACATAGTGAGCCCGTCTCAAACAAATGAACAACAATAACAGCAAAAATAAATAAATAAATAAATAAAATTCTATTTTGAAAATAGAATAGTGAAGACAAAGGGCTGATCCAAACCTATTATATGTGTTTACATTTTAAAAATACATTACCACTAATCTCCCTTAAAATACTCCCCCTTGCTTTGAATACACCAATCTCACTTTCTGAAGCAATTCTAGAGGTTCTCTTTCATGAGAACTTGAGGTATGATAAGAACTATGGGGAATTCTACTAGTCTCCTAAAAACATTACGATGTGTCGCTATGTGACTTCCAGCTCTTCCTCAAAGACAAAATGACTGAGAGGCAAGCATTGGAAATCAGTTCAGGCCACTGAGCAGCCATGACAGCACACAAAACGGACTTGCAGAACTGTGGCAAGGACAACAGGAATATGTGTTTCTGAAGCAAAGGGGGAGTATGCTGGGAGGGGTTAATAGAAATGTATCTTTTGCTGTAATAAATTTCTAAAAATTTAAACATTCAGCACAGATTTTTATCTCATCTCTTATATTTCAAAACAGAGGTGAAATAAGAATTTGTTTTTATTTTTTTTTCCAAAAGAGAAAGTTGGAAGATTTGATGATTAACAGATTTGCTCTAGAAGAAGGGTAGAAGGAAGTCCTTGAGACAGAAGGAAAAATAATACCTGATAGAAATCTGGATCTACGTGAAGGAATGAAGACTTCTGAAATGTAACTATGTGGGGAAATGTCAAATATGTTTTTATCTTAAAAGCTATATTTAAAAGATAACGTATTGCTTAAAGCAAACAAAATAAATATTCTGGGTTTATCACATGTATAGAAGTAAAATATGTCAGCACTAGCATGAACATTAGGAGAAGAAAATGGAATAATATTACTTGAATGTAGACTGGGACAAATTGAAGATGTGCACTGTCAACCACTTACTACCACTAAAAATGTTATACCTACTTCAGCAATAAAAGAGATAAATTTATAGCAATATTCAATTCACAAATGGAGAAAAAAGAGAGAGCCAACAACACATGAGACAAACAGAAAGTGAGTAGCAAGAAGGTAGACTTAAAATCATCTCAGTAACCACATTAAATGTAAATGTGGTAAATACCACCATGAAAAGCCTACATTTGTCAGATTGTTTATACAGAGCAAGATGCAACTCTGAGTTACCTGCAATAAAACTCACTTTAAGTATAATCAGTTAAAATTAAAACAATGAATAAGAATTCATCATGCTAACAATCAATAGAAAGCTGAAATGACTATATTAAAATAAGACAAAACAGATTTCAAGTAAAAAATATTACCATAGATATAGAATCATTTCATAATGATAAAGGGGCCAATTCATCAAGATGGTATAATAGTCCCAAATATTTATATTCTTAGTAGCAGAGCTTTAAAATATGTTAAACAAAAACTGACAGAAAAGACAAGATAAATGGACAAATTCCCAATTATAGCTGGAGATATTTCAATATCTTTCTCTCAGTAATTTGTAGAAGAAAAAGGCAGAAATCAGCAAGGATACATAATGAACTTGAACAATAATATCAACTTACTTGACCTAATTGATATTTCCAAACCATTCAGCAATAGTAGAATATACATATTTTAAGCATATATGAAATTTACTAAGATGGACCATAAAACAAGTTTCAGTGAACTAAAAATTAGTCAAAGTATGCTCTCTAACCAAAATAGAATGGAAAGTAAATAACAAAAAACTATCTGGGAAATCCCCCAAATATTTGGAAGCTAAGATACCTCAAAATAACCTATGAGCTAAAAGTGGAAACCAAAAGGGCATTAGAAAGTATAAGGAACTGAGGAAAAATAAAAATGCAGCACATTCGCATGTGTAGGATTCCACAGTACTTAGGGAAAACTTATAGGGCTAAACATTTGTAGTAGAAAAGAATGTTCTCAAATAGTACCATCAGCATCTACTTTAAGAAATAGAAAAATGAATCCTGGAAGCAGCCCGTATACCCATGATTGGACAAAGAAAATGTGGTATCTACATCCAGTGAAATACTGCTTGGCTCTGAAGAATGACAAATTTCAGAAAGAAAGAAAGAGATGCACCTGGAAAATCTGTTGAAAGAAACAGATACAGGAGCTTAATGCTGTATGTTATCTCTCATTTTATTGAGGCAAAGTACAAACAAAGAGTACAATGAAGAATGGATAGAAGGGAACTAGGGGATGGATGTCATGCAACAAGGAAGAGGACCGAGGGAACAAGGATGGGAGGGGAGGAGGCGGGAAAAGGGAAATACGGAGAATGAAGGTACGCCATGCACAGGAACCTAGTAACCTCAATTAATGTAAACATTATAGGGCATAACATGAGCGAAGATTAATGACATTAACAAGAGTGAAAATTGGGATGGGGAGCTGGGGGAGGAGTGGAGGAGAAGGAGATTAAAGAAAAAAGAAAGCAGCTATAATATATGCAATTAGCCATTCCCCAGGATGGATGTAAACTGTCTGTACTATAAATATGAACAATTAAAATTTAAAAACAGCAACAAAAAGAAATAGAAAAAGATGAATAAGTTAAATTCCAATCAGCAGAAAAATAAAGTAATAAATATGAGTGGAGATAACAGAAAAATAAGAGGAAATGAATGCAGCTAAAAGTTGTGTGTTTTCTGATGTTTATTTGTTAATTTTCATTTTTGGAGATTGAGTCTTGCTATCTTGCCCAGGTCTGTCTTGAACTCATAATCCCTCTGCCTCAGCCTCCTAAGTGTTGGTATTATAGAGGTATTCTTCCATGCCTAACCATAAAGCTACATGCTTTTAAAAAGAAGATCAAGCCGGGCATGGTGGCTCACACCTGTAATCCCAGCACTCGGGAGGCAGAGACAGGAGGATTGCTGAATTCGAGGCTTGCCTAGGCTACATAGTGAGCTGAGGGCCAGCCTGAACTACAAAGCAAGACCCTGTCTTAAAAAAAAAAAAAAAAAAAAAAGAAGAAGAAGAAGAAGATCAAGGGGGAACACCCCTCCCCCCGTGGAGCGAGCAGATCCCCATCAGAGGAGAGTGCTTCCTGACACAGAGGTATGACCATTCACCAACTCCAAGCCAGCTCTACATTTTCCTTCTCTCAGCACTGGTAGCAGAGATGAAGACTGCCCATCTGAGCTTACCCTGGACAAGAACAACACCCTGAGGAGAGAAGAGAGCAAACAGGCCCCATAACTGGACATTAAGTCCAATAGCCCACTTGAAATCCTGTCCTATGACCTACATCCAGCAGATTTCAGAAGGCTGATTGCATTCCCCATCCACCAGTGGGATCAAGGACACTCCTTGACTTGGACAGTAACCATGGTCTGACGGGAACAGATTGAGGGGGTCTCTGGTACAGGGCACCTCAAAACCCATAGGCCCTAAAGGTAGGCATAAAAAGTCATGAGTGGCTGGATCCCAGACTGCAGATCTTGGAAAGAAACCACTCATACAAAAGCACAGGAGTTTTTGACTTAGTGTTTTTTTATTTTTCTCTTTTGTATTTTTAAAAAAATATTTTCTTCATTTTGGGAAAGAGGTGTTTTTTTTTTCTCATTTTTAGTTGCTTTCTCTTTTTCCCTTTCAACTTTTTTCCTTTTTTTTCCTGGCTTTGTGGTCTATTTATCTTTTTCCATTCTTTCCTGTGTCTATTCTCTAAAACTATTCATTTCTTTTTCCTCTCAATAGGACCCACTATTTCATTTTTTCTCCCCCCTTTTCATATCTCATTGATTAATTTTTCAAATTTTGCTTTTTTCATTCATCAGTTCCCCACCCCCTCTACTTTTGCTAATATAACCACTAAGCTTCATTAATCTCTAAATAGCTAGTTAACTTTACACTATTGCTATTGAATACTGTTCTATTGTTAGTAGAGATAAAGTTGACTCATTTAGTAGATATCTAGTGTGGGTCAATGTCTGGTTTGTCTTGGTATTCATGCTATAATTATAGATCATTGTCCTATGGCTAAGGTGGTACATTATGAGTCCTTAGGACTTGTCAATAGTCAGTCTATATTTGAGCTATAATTGATGCTGATTTTATAACTATAGCCAAGGTGACACAGCTGTTGCTATTCATTGATTTTCATAGATGCCAATATCTGTATTGCCTTGGAATAATTAACAATATTGTGGCCCATTACCAGAAAACTGGTTACTGGTCAAATATGCTGCAACCCTTCATTTCAAGTAAATAAATTTGGTTGAATTCTGGGACAGCGGCAAAGACTAACAGCCACAACTAGAAATAAACATTAACTAAAGAGATCTCCACACTAGAAACAAAGCTGGCTACTAATCAAACTGCAAGCCACAAACAAACAGAAATTTGAGAAGACACACCAACAAGACATCTCAAAAAACTTCCAACTCCCTGACTGCTAATCCAGGGGACATCAAAAGGGAGGAACCCAAAACCTACATGCCCAAATTATTTGAACTATCAGTGGAGATACAAGACAGATCAATAAGGTATTTGGCAGGCTCACAAAAGATACAAGTGATAAGATATTGGACCAATTAAACAAAAGATCACTGAGTTTACAGAAAACCACTAACAAAAAGCTAGCTGAAGTAAATAAAACAATGTAAAACATGAATGACCAGCATAGAAAACAACTGAAGTCTATAATAAAGTTACAAATAGAAATTTAGATTAAAAGAACTGATCCATGACACATCATAGTCAAAATCTTGGAAATCCAACACAAGAACAGAATCTTAAAAGCAGAGAAGGGCAACAAATAATTTATAAAGGAAACCACATTAGAATAATAGTAGACTTCTCAACAGCGCAAAGGAGGTTATAAAGATCAGAGAAGAATAAATGAAATTGAGATTAAAATACTAAGAATGAATCAGAGTTGGTTCTTCAAAAAATAAATGAAATAGACAAAGTGTTAGCCAATCTAAGTCATGCAATTAGAAATGGAAAAGGTGAAATCACACTAAACACTGCCAGTCAAAAAAGATTATTAACAATTACTTTGCAAACCTCTACACCATAAATTGGAGAATTCAGAAGAAAATGATAGCGTCTAAATACATATGAATTACCATACTGAACCAAGAAGACTTAAAACCCATGAATATCTCGGTGACATACAATGAAACTGAAGAAGTAATAAAAAAAAAACTACCAACAAACAAAAGCTTAGGTCCAGATGGATTCATTGATAAATTGTACAAAAACTTCAGGGAAATTCTAACATGAATACTCATTAAATTTTTTTAATGAAATTGAAAGGGAAGGGACATCTCAAATTTATTCCTCAAAGCTACCATTACCCTAACTCCAAAACTAGACCAGAATCCAATCAAAACTGGTAACTATAGATCAATCTCTTTAATGAGCATGGATGCAAATATCTTCAACAAGATACTAGCAAACAATGCAGCCAATGATTAAAAAGATCGTATATCACGACCATGTAGGATTCATCCCAGGGATTCAAGGATGTTTTGCCATATGCAAATCATTAAATGTACTATATCCATCACATAAACAGAAATAAGGAAAAGATAATATGATCATCTCAATAGACACAGAAAAAGCCTTTGGAAAGATCCAACATCCTTTTATGATAAAATACTAAAGAAAATAGGTATATAATGAACTTATCTCAATCCAGTGATAAAAAGCCATTTATGACAAACCTATTGCCAACATAGCTTTAAATGGAGAAAAACTGAAAGCTCTTCCTCAAAATTAGGAATAAGACAAGTGTGTCCACTGTCACCACATCTGCTCAACATAGTACTTGAAACATTAGCAAGAGCAATTAGGCAAGAAAGAGAAATAAAGGGTATATGTATAGGAAAGGAAGAAGAAAAATTATTATTTGAAGATGATATGATCCTCTACACAGAAGACCCAGAAAAATCCACCAAAAGTTCCTTAGACTGAATAAGCACTGTAGTGAGAAACCTCAATACCTCACTGTCAAAAATAAACATACTAATCAGACCAAAAAGCCAACAATGAAATCTAGAACAAATGAATTTAGTAGATGTCTACAGAGTGTTCCACCCCACATTAGAATACACATTTTTCTCAGCTGCTCACAGGACATTCTCCAAAATAGACCACATACTAGCTTATAGATCATGCTTAAGTAAATGCAAAGGAATTCAAATTATCCTATCTATATTATCAGACCATAGTGCAGTGAAACTGGAAATCAGTGACAAAAGAAACTGTAAGAACTTCATAAACAGATGGAAATTAGGTAACCCCCCTTCCTGAACAACCAATGGGTCACAGATGAAATTAAAAAAGAAATTAGCTCACGCCTGTAATCCCAGCACTCGGGAGGCAGAGACAGGAGGATTGCTGAGTTCGCGGCGGCTTGCCTGGGCACCATAGTGAGCTCAGGGCCAGCCTGAACTACAAAGCGAGACCCTGTCTCAAAAAGCAAAAAAAAAAAAGAAATTAGCTTCTATAATTAAATGATAATGATAGTTCAACATATCAGAACTTGTGAGACACAATGAAAACTGTCCTACCAGGGGAAATTTATATTGAAGAATACCCTTGTCAGAAAAACAGCAAGCTTAAATAAACAAGCTAATGTTGAACCTCAAGTTTCTAGAAGAAGTTGTCAAGCTCAAAGCTCATATGAGGGAGGACATTACAAAGATCAGACCAAAAATTAATGCAAATGAGACTAAGAGAACAATACAAAGAATCACAGAATTGGTTCTTTGAAAGATTAAATAAAATTAACAAACCTAAGGGGCTGTTATCAAAAAGGAAAGAAAAGACTCAAATGTGTGCAATTAGGAATGAAAAGGGTAAAATTACAACAGATCCTGCAGAAATCCAGAATATCATCAATACCTACTTCAAGAACCTGTACTCTACTAAGATAGAAAACACAGAAGAAATGGACAGATTCCTAGATACATATGAATTACCAAAGCCGAACCAAGAAGACACAAAAATTCTAAATAAACCAGTATCAGTAAGTGAAATTAAAAATCTATCATCAAAGAAAAGCCCAGGCCTTGACAGATTCACTGATAAATTCTACAAGTAAATTTAGAGAAGCCCTAAAAGATGCTACTTCTGAAACTCTTCAATGAAACTGAAAGAGAAGCAATACTCTCACACTTATTCCTGGAAGCAAGGATAATCCTGATATCAAAACCAGGGAAGGAGCCAACCCAAAGAGATCTCCCTAATGAACATAGATGCAAAAATCCTCCATAAAATAGTGGTAAACAGAAAGCAACAAATCTTCAAGAAGGTTATACACCATGATCAAGTAGGATTCATTCCAGGGGTGCAGAGATCGTTCAACACACACAAATCAATAAATGTAATACACTATATTAACAGAACCAAGGACAAAAACTATAGATCATCTCAATAGATGCTGAAAAAGCATTTGGCAAAGTCCAACACTCGTTCATTATAAAAACCCTAAAGAAAATTGGAATAGATTGTCTTTATCTCAATCTGATAAAAGCCATTCATGACAAACCAACAGCCAACACCTTACAAAATGAACAAAACCAGAAAGATTTCACTCGAAAATCAGGAACAAGTATGTGCACTGTCACCACTCTTGTTCAGTGTAGTTCTGGAAACATTAACTAGAGCAATCAGACAAGAGAAAGAAATAGAAGGAATATAGAAAAGGAAGAAGTTAACTTATCATTATTCACAGATGACATGATACTTTACATAGAAGATCCCAAAAACTCCACCAAAGGATTTGTAGATTTAATGACAAAATTCAGCACTCAAAGATCAATAGCTTTCCTGCACAAGAAATCCTGTACAGGGACTAATATCTTGAATTCAAAAATCAAATCACCAAAATAAAGATCCCCATCAAAATATGGGCAAGTAAAATTAATAGATATAAAGAAATACAATGACTAACAAGTATATGAAAAAAAATGTTTATCATCACTGGCCATTGGAGAAATGCAGGTTAAAGTAACATTGAGATTCCATCTTATCCAAGTAGAAAAGCCATCATCATTAGGAAATCAAATAACAAATGGTGGGTTGTGGTGAAAAAAGAGCCATTTTACATTGTTGGTAGGTATGTAAAGTAGTATACTGTATAGAAATCAGTATGGAGATTCCTCAAAAATCTAAAACTAGGAAATTCCATTTGACTCATCTATTCCCCCATACATATTATCCTAAAAGAGTTAAAGACATCATATCACATGCCCACGTTTATAGCAGCATAATTCATAATAACTAAGTCTTAGAAGCAGCTTATACATCCAGCAATAGATGAAGGGTTTAAAACAATGTGGCATTACCACATAAAAGAGTGCTCTTCTGCCATAAAGAAGGATAAACTTGAGTCATTTGTGGGGAAATGGATGCATGTGGAGAGCATAATGCTGTGAAATGAATTAGACACAAAAGATTAAATATTGCATGGTTTCTCTTACTGAGAAACCAAAGTTATAAATAAAGAATAAAATAAATGATATACATACTATAAGAAGCAGAGAGGTACATCTTTATCAAATGGGAAAGGAAGATCAAGAGATAGAGCAAGAAGGGAAAGAGGATGAAAAAAGGAATTAAGGAGTGATGTGTGTGTGTGTGTGTGTGTGTGTATACCAAGTCCATACAAGGAATGTAAACATTACATACTGCAAGCATACACTAATAAAAAAAATTGAGTGACTGTTAGAAAAATACGGAAGAGTGGAGTGTAGCAGCACATGCGTTTCAGAATCTATCAGTCCTGATTTCTTATAGTGTGGAGATTATTCACTATATGATCTTGGATTGTCCATGCCTCTGTTACCTCATGTGGAAAGTGAAAATAATAGTATCTACCTTGTACTTTCATGAATTTCTCATGAAAATTAAAATGTAAACACTCCTGTGGGTCCCAATTTGTTAAAATTCATCAAAATTTTAAATGTGTTTTTTCTTTGAACCAGTAATCCCAATTCTGGAAATTTATCCTACATACAACATGTCCTGTTTTTCTTTAGCAAATATTTTGAGATATAATTCCCATACCACACAATTCACCCCTTTAAAGTGTACAATTCAATTACTTATAGCTTATTCTCAAAGTTGTACACACAACCTTTTTTTTTTTTTTTTTTGCTTTTTGGAGACAGGGTCTTGCTTTGTCGTTCAGGCTGGCCCTGAGCTCACTATGGTGCCCAGGCAAGCTGCCGCGAACTCAGCAATCCTCCCGTCTCTGCCTCCCGAGTGCTGGGATTACAGGCGTGAGCCACCACGCCCAGCATTATATGTGGTAACCGGGGATCGAACTCAGGTCCTTACGCTTGCGAGGCAGGTGCCGGAACCACTGAGCTAACCCTCCGGCCCCACACAACCTATTTTTAAATATATTCATTTCTCTCCCTCAAGTTTCATATTTATTGGTGCTCACTCCCATTTTCTACCAATTTTCCCAGCCCTAATGAACCACTAATCTACTTTCTTTCTATATATATTTGCTTATATTAGTTATTTCATATGAACAAAGTCACATAATATGTAGTCCTTCACAACTGGTTTCTTTTACTTAGCAAGATGGTTTCATGATTCGTTTACATTGAAGCATACTTCAGTATTGCATTGCCTTTCACTGCAACTACTGCAATAGTCCATTCTATGACTATACTAGATTTTCACCCATTCATCAGTTGATGCCACTTGGATTATTTCTATTTTTTCACTGTTATGATTAATACTTCAGTGGACATTCACATGAAAGTTTTGTATGAACCTATTTTCATTTCTCTATGTGTACACCTTGGAGCAGAATTTCTGGATCAAGTGATAACTCGTGTTTAACATTGGGAGAATTTTCCAACTATTTTCCAAATTGCTGCATCATTTAACTTTCCCATTGGCAAAGTACTAGGTCTCTAATTTCCACATTCTTGACAATGTTATGGACTGATTTTTGTGGCTCTTCAAAATTCATATGGTGAAGCCTCATAGAACTGCATTTATATGTAGAGCCTCTGAGAAGTTGGTGAATGTACCATGGGATCATAAGAACGGGGCTCTAAGGTGATAGGGCTGGTGCCCCTGTAAGAACAGTAGAATATTTGTGCACTCATGTTCATAGCTGCATTACTGCCATAGCTAAAGCATGGAAGCAACCCAAGTGTCCATGGACAGATGAATAAACAAAATATGGTATGTACATATAATGGGATATTACTCAACCGTAAAAAGGGATGAAATCTCATCACAGACTACATGAGCAAATCTTGAGGACACTATTTAAAGTGAAATAAGCCAGTCAACAAAATAAGGTATTTGGAGTAGTCCAATTCATAGAGACAGATAGGAAATGATTGTTTTCTGGAGCTGGGGAAAGAAAGGAAAAAAAGGAATGGGAGTTATTGCTTAATGAGTTTTATTTGCATAAGATAAAATAATTATGGAGATGAGTGCTGGTGATGAATGCCCAACATTATGAGTAAATTAAATACCAGTGAACTCTATGCCTAAAAATGGTTAAAATGGTAAGACCTATGTGGTGTGTATTTTACTACAATAAAATTGGCAAAATTATAATCAAAATTGGAAAAAACATTATATTTTATGGCTACTCTTATATATGTAATAAAGTATAAAAACATACAACTTCAGGATAGTTACTAGCCCTAGGAGAGAGAATGGGAATGAGCCAGTATACTGGGCCTTAACTATGCCTTTAAAACCTTATTTACCACAAAAGGAGAATTGTGAAGCATATAAGGCAAAATATTACAACTTTCTTAAATCAAGTGATTAGGATAAATGGAAGTTA